>JAXGGA010005640.1:0-76463 GCA_038373865.1 Uloborus plumipes
ATGACCCCATGCCTTAACTAATACCAAATACAGCCTAAAACTGCATTTTTTGGCACTTATATTTGGAAATATTCTCCAAATATCCGTTCTTACACAAAAATTGCACTTTGACTCCTCCCTTTCCGAAAATGACCCCCTCCTAAACCAGAAGCTGGATCCGCCCTTGGTCAGAGCGAGGACTAGAAGGCAGATTGCCCATTCTGCATCTGCTCGCTAACGTTATTGCGGAGTGATCCCCGCGATCCTTGCTTCAGGATAATCAGGCCTGCTCTTATGACCTTGTTATTTCATCCATTACCTACCTGGACAAAACAATTTTTCCGTTTCTAAATCCTAGCAGTTTCTATTATGCTTACCAGTTAAAGGGTTTTTTTTAGGGGATAATCAAGTAGTTTTCGCCTTTTTATCCCGTACCGCTAACGTCATAATAGTTGAAGCGTGAAGCTATTTTTAGAAAGACTGGATTATAGATTGGCGATTTATTTTTCCTAACGTCGCTTTTATTCGATCGACTTCAAAACCTGATTGCTGACACTAGTTGGCCTTGGATTTAATACGACTGTTTCATTGTTTTGAAGTAGACTTCAAATGATCTACAGTTTTAAGAAAATATGGATGAATGGATGAATTAAATCGAAAGTAATTATATGCTGCTGACAAGTCAGCCATTTCAATTTTCTTTTCTGGGGGGTGGGGGGTATACTCAAAGCGAATTTTCTCGGAAAACAGTTTAAACCACGCTTACTAATTTATAAAAACATTAGTTTTCCAAAGCCAGCCTTGATCCCCCAAAAGGACGGGGCTGGCTGCTAAATTTTGAAAAAACCAATTTCATCTAGCTATTATTGTTTTTTTTTTTTTTTAATTTAATTTATTTCAGATCACGATTGTTTGAAGAAAAAAAAATATTACAGTAAAACCTGTAAAGTTGACCATTCTTGTCAGAAACTGGATTAGTCATACCTTATGCAATGAAAGGAAACCTTTGTAATTTGACCACTTCTCTATCTTGACCACTAATGTATACAAACTTTTGTTTAAAGTATTGTAAAATACCCTTTGTAAGTTGACCACTTGGTTATGTTTTGAAACTTAATTAAATAAATTATTTCATTTATTTATTATTTTTTAAATAACTTTTTATGTATATTTCTAATGTTATGATACCAAACAGCGTTCTTCTAATAGATGAATTGTTATGCCTCAATCGAGCATTTTAGAAAAACTTGTAGCAGCATGCTGCCTCGTGAATGTTCATTGGCAGGGACGTACAGTGAATAACTTAAAACAACATTTATTAACACATGTACAAAATCAAAATTAACTTAAATGTTATAATTGACATCTTGCTGCAGCCGGCACAGTAGGTAACGTAAGATAAGACAGCTAACTGCTCGACTTTTTGTGGCTGCCTTAAAGCCGTTGTCACTCGCTTGGTGGTGTTAAAGTTCTATTTGAATAAACATTAAAGTTCATAGCAGTGCACCACAAACTTTTATATTTTCATCGAAAAGCACTGGGCTGATGATAAGTCTCAGAAAATGCGCCAAACTTCAATAAAGAGTTATTCTGTTGAAAAGTAGATTATCATGGATACAAATTTATATTAGGGGGAAAAAAAAGAAATTAAGTGATTTTTGTCTAGAATGAATGAATTTTTGGGAATTGATAAATGTCAAGTAACTTTTCACATACATTAAGACATTAAAAAAAAATCGATTTACTGAAATTTAAAATTTGTATGATACTTGATACTTTATAGATTTTATTCTGGTTAATAATCTCTAAAAACATATAAATGAATTTTTTACTTATTATTTTAAAGTAATGTTAAACAATGAAAGAGAATTTAAAATATTTCAATTCGTTAAAAAAATTATGTGTGGTGTAAGAATGAAGAATAAAATGCTTTCATTACAACCCTCATTTCATTATTACCCTCTATAAGTTGACCACCAAAGTACAGCGCCGCAAGTGGTCAACTTGCACAGATTTCACTGTACTTTGTATATAATTCGTAACATTTTTTAAGTAATTAAAAATCATATTTTCATGTATGAATTGAAAATTCCAAATTTATAGCTAGTTATAAAAAAATTAGTGTTAGTTGAATTGCAAGGGTGTTTTTTTGTGGTTTAAACACTTTGTTATTATTTTAATATTGCTGAAAAAATTAAAATATTTAGGAACTAAATAAATGGAGGCAAGGGAAACTACTAAAAAACTAAACTGTATTAAATCAAATTTCTGTTGATATTCAAAAAGTATGTGTTGAAATTTTGAAATTACTCACAACACAATTAAGCGTCAATAACCGTTATTTTTCGTCATCATTACCGGTAACCCATATCTGAGACACTACATCAATAATTGTTAAACTACTTTCTAATAAATCCCGAATTAACATTTTTTACTGAACTTTCATCACAAAGAATTTGGTTGTTTTTCCATTCTTTCCATCTAAGAGTTAGCAGGTTGCTTAGATTTTCAAACGTTTCAGTTTCCAAGTGGTGTTCTCTTCTATGAATAAACTTACTTTCTCTTCTATTAAAAATCCTACTTGTCCTCTCAACTGCTATGGAAATTATAAAATAAACTTTTTTTTTTTTTATTTCCAATGGCAGGCTACAAAAGGAGAAACACAAACACATAGCAAAATGAAAAAACAGAGAAAGACACAAATGCTTGTCTTTAGCCCATCAGGGCACTGGCCTCCCAGTATCGTCCGTGGAGGGTTGTGGAGATAAAATAAACTACAATTGCAGCCTCTCTTGTATAGGACAGACGCGACGTGCTTTGAAATTTCGCTTAAAAGAGCATCAGAATTTTGTGAAAAATCCTCAATTAAATAAGTCTAGTATTCCTTAGCGTTGTTGGAATACGAATCATTCTTTCGATTTTAATTCTCTTAAAATTATCCAAAAAACATGCACCAACCCCTGAGATTTTGATTCTTGAAGAATAGTTCAACTTAGTTAAACTTAATTAACTTAGTTTATCTTAAGGTTTTTCCGTCTTTTTCTGCTGTTTGTCGCCCATTTGTAGAATTTTGCCTTTCCCTTCCATTTTTATGTATCTTGCATTCTTATTGTTTTGATATTTTTATATTTATCATTTTTATTTAATTTAACTAATTTATTTATTTTTATCATCCTTATTGACGCTTGTGTATGTGTATAAGTGCGCGCGCTCGCGTGTGTGTGTGTGTGTTTATTTGTTTTCGTTTTTGTAATACCGTTGACATTTTCTCTATCTTTTACTTGTCTTTATTTTTCAGTTTGTTTTCTTCATTTCCTGAGGTGTTTTCTTCCGATCTGTCTTTTTTCTTTTCTTGCGATTCACGGTTTTTAAACTTGCTGTTTTTAGTTTGGCTTTTTGACTTAACTTTTTGCTAATTGAATTCTTTCTTTTGTTGATTTCGGACCTTATAGAAAGCTTCAACTCAATGTCTGCATTCCTATTGGTTCTCTATTGATGTAGAATCTTCGCAATGGTATTCAGTTAATTCACTTTGTTTGCTTTTTAAGCTGTTCGTTACTGTTCCTGTTGCTTTTGTCGGATGTCTTTGCATTCATAAGCTCATATTTTTTACATTGAAAAAGACGCTCCTTAACGTCGAAACACATGTCTGCAGTATTCTTACGCATTTATACTTTTTAGCGTTGAAGTTTTGCTTTTGCATTCTTGGAATTTGAAAAATGCGTTTTTGGATGTGTTTTAAATCATTCTGTTACTTCACAAGTGAGCAAAAACTCGCGTTTACAGACTAAAAGCTATTCTTAGATATAATGATTTGACTGTACTTTACTTTATGCGTGTCACACTAACATATAATACTCAATCAATTGTAGATTTTAAAACTATTTTCTTTATTTCTTTCCAGTTCAGCCTTTCTTTTTTTTAGGGTTGACAATAATACCTAACACAAGTTTTGGAACATGCACATATCAAGATGCACCGTACAAATATATTATCATCATTTATGCTACATTACTATCAGGTTCGGTGGACCCTAGCAGATCCTTTCACACATTCTGACGAATTCAGTAGAGGAGACACAACACACACAATCTACTCTGGTTTACGACAATCTGCGACTACAATATCTTCTTGACTTCTCTCGTTCTCCTGCTATCGTAGCTATCTCAGAATTACACAAGATTTTGAGTGGACACTTACAAAAACTTCTCGCAAGAATATACTCTACACTCGTACCTGTATTAATAGAAGAATTTCCTTTAATGGCAAACTTTTATACATATAAATACAGAATAGGCGATGGACCTCGATTGCATAGAGGGCGAATATACCTCCTCACCCGGTCACTGCATAAAGTGTCTATAGAGACCAAAACGCATGCTCTAAACGACCGAGGAGCAAATCGTGTCAAACGTTTCCCCAGCGCTATGCCTTTACACCCTCCAAACAAGCGCGAAAACACACAAAGTACTAAATTACTTCGGAAGATGGGGGGGGGGGGGGGTGGAGGATCATTTCTATCTCTACACCAGTGCGTTCAAAGGCGGTATCTATTATCACATCGCAGTTCTGTACTCTCTCTTAGCTTCTCAATGAATATAAGGAACGAAACTAAACTTTCCATCTCAGAAAGCGTACATGAATTATCGATTCATATTGTTTGACATACAATGATTTATTATAACTGATCCAAAGGCATATAGTACACACACATAATTCTTATCTTTGCATACTGGATGACACAATTTTTTCTAAAACAATACAAGATAAAGAGTAACTCCCACTACCGTACTCCTCCCCGATGCATTACCGTCTTCCCCCGAACAGTGAAAATCTTATATAATTTCGTTATGTCGTTATCATCATTTAATGGTATTAAACATTTAGATATTCTCATGACCAATTGCGGGAATCAGAAGAAAATAAAACTACAGAATGCGACATCGTGTCTGTGATAGTACATCTACTATGCGTTGTTGCAGTTGTTCATGTTTGACATTTGCTGATTAGTGGATTTCGCCATGGTAGCGGCACATAAACAATCTGAAATACTGACATATAGGTTCTTTCGTGAGCATATAGAAATAAAATGAAAGGAGTTCTTTATGTTTTCAGACATTTTCCTCCTCTGATTGTGAGGACCAGATAGCATAACTACTTCAGTATCAGTATAAAAGTGTGAGTTAGCATGATGCTATGAATATATAATGTCGTACTTATAGAATTAAGACTAACTCACAAAATCTGGATGTGACACTCTTCTTTCTCTTTTATAATGCTCTCTATTTTCATAAACAGATCTTGTCATTACTAATAAGCTGTGCACTCTTCTTACGTCTTAGACACAGGGCAGCGAGACGGATCAAATCTAAATTTTATGTGCATATTGACCTCTCCAAAACTTTTTTGTTGCAATACAACAAGGACTAACTGGTACTTGTATTTTCGTGGCGGTATTTACCACAGATCCTGCCATCACTTACACTCTTCTCGTCCTTAACCAATATAGGGTGGAGATAGATCACTGCAGTAATGTATATATAATCTTAGTTATGAATAATCGACAAGAACATTTGTTGATACCTTCCTCAAACAATGTAGAACCCGTCACTCGTCAAACCTTACATAGTTTTTAGTGGTTGTAAATTGTCAACAAACGATAGTAACATACTTAGATTGTTCAGATTTTATATAACTGTAAAAATCTTTCGGACAGTATCCTGACATATCGACTAACTAATGTCATGCTACTTAACACAGGTTTTTTTATGTCATGTCCTGTTATTCTAACGTGCGAATGTATCGCGAGGATGCTAGAGCGCGGCTTTATCACGCTGACGAGACTACACCGGAGAATCTCTCTTACCACCACTTACAGCCACTCACCAATACGCACAAGCTATTGATCAACAATTCATAGACATTAGTAAGGGATTAGGGTGGGGGTCGGTATAAGCGAAGGGATGATAGCTGGAAAGAAGTATACAACGTATTGAGTTGAGGTTCAATTTTTCAATCGCTCATTTGAACACCGCTACACACACACATCTCCACCTTTTTTCACCCTCGAGCATTTGTATAAGGCTGCACTGCAAGTAAACTATTCTAAATCTATACAACATCGAAGTCAACTATGTAAAGGACTCAGAAAAACTACCTCTTTCAGCGCTTCTAGAACACGACTGGATCTCATAAAGAGATCACGCACACCTTTCACAAACAAATATGATGATTCTATAAGTGTACACCAGGATCGAGGGTCCTATCATTTGCAGTTTCACTCTTATTCAGCTGTTATTTTCATTGGATGAAAAAAATAATAAAGAAAATTCCTTTGTCTCGCCGATCATATCTAATTAAAAGTCATGTTGTTTATATAAAAGCAACTTCACTGACCGGTGAGAGAAAAAGATATTTTACATCTATTGCTCTACTTTTATGGAGAGTATTACTTTCGATACACACATATTTATTGAGCTGACTTTTCTGTTTATTAGTGTAATCTGATCATGCGCGGATCTAAAACTTCCACATACATCAGCGGTCAAGAGAGCGCTTCTCGTCTTAATATTCATACATACGACACAACACATTTGGTGAAACACGAGTTATGAGTTATAACTATTATTCATCGTATTTTTTAATTTACTCAGGTTTTATTCACAAACACCAAGTAAAAACAGATGAACAACAAATCTACAACACTAGGATAGATAAAGAGTAGTAGGTTCGAATGACAAGACCTTAGCTATCTTATTTGGTATCATAAAGAACTGATTATAAAAAATCTCTTTAATGGAGATGAGACAGATATCTAGAGAGATCTGACGTTAATATGATTTTATATCTTTGTTTGCATAGTCAAAAATAATCCTACATAATTAGTATAGTGACTAACATAAACGATTGCGCATAAGCGAAACGAAATCATGATTGAGTGGATAATACTACGCAATAGCGTTAAACATCTAAATAATCAACACAGTTGACAACGGGGGGGGGGGGGGGGGAAGTAGGGGGGGGCGGGGGTTGGGGGTGGGAGGGGGGGGGGGGGGGGGGGGGGGGGGGGGGGGGTGGTGGTTGGGAGGGGGGGGGGGAGGTATTGGGGGGGGGGGGGGGGGAGGGGGGGGGGGGGGGGGGTTGGGGGGGGGCCACACCACACGACGGGGGGGGGGGGGGTGTTTTTTTTGTTGTGGTTTTCTGGGGGGGTGGGGGGGGGGGGGTGGGGATGGGGGGGGGGGTGGGGGGGGGTGGGGGGTGGGGGGGGGGGGGGGTGGGGGGGGGGGGGGGGGGGGAAATTTTATCAACGTGGACTAGTAAACATCTCTGAGGACCGCCAAATCTTTATGCGGACCAGTGCCGGATTGAAGGACCACCGGTTGAGAATTGCTGGCTTAGACTCTAATAAAAGATTACCGATTGAAAAAATCATCCACTGGTATTCGTTATCTCTCTTATCACTAATACCCATATTGTAATAAAATCAGAAGAGACCTGACGCATGCGCAAATTCGAGGAAGGTCGCGCGTTAAACTATCAAACAGTAAGTGCATACACCTTGTATTCTCTGTCAAAAATACTCTCTCACTTAACCACATCTATATACATCTCATGTATTATATAGATGATGATCCTAAATGACTTCCACATTTACGCATTGTCAATTATGCTGAAAATGACTATGCGCTATGCTATTAATCTTAAGCATTAGAATGTACACTTCTTATCACAAAATGAACATAGAATATGTGATGATCTCTATGAATATCTATCTATTCTTATTTTTTCATTTACTTAATCAAATCTAAGATATACCACAGTCTAGTTCACGACAGAGAGCTGCTCAGAGAGACCGCTAAAACGTAGAGCACAATGATGCAACCGGTAGAAGTCACACTATTTAAATTCTATAAGTGCTTGAGTTCTCGACTTCACCATGTCAGATTAATATTTAAATTAATAATGCTTACATGTGCTCATACTCACCATTCTGCAGATGATAGAGAGAGTCTCTGGGAGAATAGGAATCTTATACTTATACGTGAACACAGCATGCAATCAGCTCTACATTAACAGCGAATACAGAGGCTTAGCGCGCGATTTATGTGGAGGGGGTGAGTTTCACACTGCAATATGATTATTTCATATAGGACTAAATTGTCTTAGATACGTGAATTTTAATGACAATTGTTGTGCGCGGCTACTACATTAATCGTCGAAAATAACTCAAACGCCTAGTGCTGTCAGATTGGCAATATTTTATCAACACAGTAGGTACTTACTAATTTACATTTGTACATCACTTACTACTCAAGCAATCACTTCTACGATAGTAGCGAGCGAGCTGGATACATCAGAGAGATATGACGGAAAAAGGAATGAAACATTCAACAATATCTTTTTCACTGTGGCTTACGTGTCATTAGGACCTCTTACATACGCACACCTAGATCGCTAGTAAGTTGCGATACATGTACACTATGTGTAGAGCCACTGGATGAAGAGCGGGGGCCGCAGAGTCTGGAGTAGGGGGGGGGCGGTACACAACTTCAGGAAATTTAGTATATAATATCATAGAATTTCACGACTTAGTCCGATGTGTCAAATATTGCGACAAGAACATATAATGGAACAGCTCTTTGCGTTAATAACGCAGCATGATTCATTTTGCATAACACAAATGTCAATAACAAGAGATCTTAGATTGAAACTTAACTCTATCTATACACGCTATTATATACGTTCATTTTATAGACATTCCGATTTCTTCTAGAGTCTTATTATCACTATGTTATTGATGACTGTACGGACATCTCAAATCATATGGAGACTCGGGATACTTTGCTAGGTAGACAATAATACTAATTATGTGTTACGTTCGTCGCGAAGATAAGACTGTGCGAGCTAGTCATAGAACTTACGGAACAGACAAGTTATATATATACAATATCAATTAACAGGTCTTCTTAACACACGACCTATGCTATTATCTACAACTTAATTTCCCTATTGTTTTCTTCAATTTACTATACGTTTAAAACATTATTTCCACTTACAGGATGCGATGTGTATGGGGGGGGGGTAAAGAAGAGGGGGGGCGGGAGAGGGATGTGTGGAGGTTGGATGTTGGGGGCGGGGGGGGCTAGGGGGGGGGTGGAGGGGGGGGGTTGGGAGTGGGGGGGTGGGGCCATAAATAAATGCATTCTACATGTGATAAAAATAAAAACAAATCAATCTCATCCTAGACTATTTGGATGATATACGTAACTGTATCCCTGATACACATATCCTTTATAAAATGTACTCAATCTTCTTGTCAGAGTGTGGTCGTAGATAAGCTCCCATCCCAGAATTTTAATTATCACTTATCAACCTACTGATAAAAACATGTGTCAGTTACTACAATAACGTTGAGTACTGGAACAGGACTTAGAGTTAGCGAGGACAAACATTAATTATCTATTAAGCTTTGAAATTATATATAAAGATATCTTATCTTGAACAAGCAAAGAACAACTTTTTACTGAATGCATGGATCTTTGTGAAACTAGTGGTATTTGTAATTATACATTCAGCATGCTAACATATTACATCTTCACACTCTTCTAACATCAAAGCAGTCACGAATACTAGAATCTCTGCATAAAATGTAAATACATGCCAGGAGGATAGAAAGAGAACGTCTTAGAAAATATAACGCTGTGCTCTTGAATACTGACTGGAGAAAAGAAAAGTCTGGTAAAAATCAGTAGTGTGATTTGGTTTTGTCTGTTTTCTTTCTTTTTTTTGTAAATCTTAGTGTAGCGCATTGGTTGGTGTGGGCTAGTGAGTGCGGATTCATCAGTGTATAAACGCGTCAACTTTACAGTCTAGATTATATCTCATGGTCTTAATATCATGAAACAGATTTAGCCTAAGATATTACACCTGATTATAAATACATTATTTTTACAGGTATGCGACGATCTCTCATTCAAAACACAAGAGAGATACAACTTACTGTGCCCTAGCATCTTGCGTAAACGCGACACATAGTTTAACGACTTTCGAGTATTGAACTTGACTCGCCTTAACAATTTACTTTGGCTAATACATGGGGAGATGGCAGCAGAATTAAACTGAAGTCTATAGAGATCACACATGGAGATCAAACGTATTTCTCTACACTTAGTATGTTTACTGCGAGCTGCTCATGTTGGAAACACTTGGACTGTTCAAAAACGTTATACTTGTCAATGTGATACTCATAGCTTAATCGAAAACGAATCTACAACATCTGAAGATGTAATATATATGTTTTACTTGAATGTCTTTAGGCTTTAATATCCATCCTAGGAGCGTCTATGGAACTTTCAAACAGACATCTGAGCTATAAAGAAAATCACATATAATACTTTAGCGTAGCTCTAATACACAGCTAAAACATATGCGTATTCTTTGACCAAAATTTACGAGATGCATCTGAATAATGGTGAGTATCATAGAGACAAGGCTCTTAGAATTCTTCGAAAACTGAGTGCTAATATATCTAGAAATAAATATGACCTAGTTAAACATAGCCCATTGTTACCCCCACAGAAAGATCTAGATACGGACATTCTACTGTTCATGACTCATATTCGAGTGCTAAATGGAGGGGGGGGGGGAGGGGGGGGGGGGGGGGGGGGGGGGGGGGGGGGGGTGGGGGGGGGGGGGTCAGGTGGGGGGGGGGGGGGGGGGGGGGGGGGGGGGGGGGGGGGGGGGACCGGGGGGAGAGGGGGGTGGGGGGGGGGGTGTAAGGGAGGGGCGCTGCTTGATATGCTGTTGGGCTGGTATGGGTGATTGTTGGGGGGGGGGGAATACTAACTAGGCATGACATGAAGGCTCCTTTCAAGGGATGCTTTTATTGTACGCAAACTAGTAGCAAAGTATGGAAGCCAGCAGTGATCTTCTTCGTACAGGGAAAATATTTTGTGTAACAAATTAGTCCACACATGAGGCCTGAGACAAACACATATGACTGACAGAGTGAAACACACATAGGGCCGGGGGGGTGTGGGGGGGGGGGGGGGGGGGGGGGTGGGGGGGGGGGGGGGATATATATCAATTAGAACAATTAATGATAAAGATAAGCAGAGGAATTTATGTCAGAATGAAATCAATGACAAGCATGCGAACAACCCTGTTAATACTATACAAAAACATCACAAAAGAGAACTAAACGAACTCGAAAAAATGCGAAGAGAGACACAAATTTGTTCATCAAGAAAAAATACAATTTCTATTCAATACCCAGTGCAGCGTAGAATGAGATTACTTAATTCTTGATGACATAATGCTTCGTTTATAATCAGCCAATCTAAATTTGAGAGTGAATGCAAGGCACCAAGTGTTTCGAATTCGTACAATATTCTAATGCTTAAGAAATTGACGATCTTCATTATTAGTTGACTTGTTAGATATGAGTATGTACCAGGACGATCTCATAACACGTCAAAGTAGAAACTACTCTACAGCAATAAGTGCGGTGAGCGAGTGTGGGATGAAGAGTTATGGTGTGCGCTCATTTACAAGAGCTATGCCTTTTTCACTTACAAATACCAGCTGTCTTATTTAGCTCAAAGTTTATTTGATCATTTTTTACAGAGAGAGCGCGCAGTCTTGAAGTATTATTGGAATTATAAAAAAAAGCGCGCGACAAAAAAAAACCGGAACGGGGAGACGAGCTACGAACTTCGTGAACGCAGTAGAAGACAAGAAAAATGATGATGTACAAATAAGCACACTTATGAACGTGACGCGAATCTAAGACAAGTTGTACTCTACAGTATAAATACCGTAAAACAGGGTGTATTGGAACGAGGGGGTGGGGGGGGGGGGGGGGGGGGGGGGGACACAGGTGAGTATCGAAACAAAACTTTCTTCATACAGAGAAATTCTTCATAGCACAGTACGAGATGACCATCTACGGCGATATTTCCAATGGTTCTTCTAACAATTTAATTTTCTTAGAATTCTCGGGTATAGTATCAGTTCTCATGTGTGATACAGTAAGATGACTACGCTACAAATAGCTGTTCACTTTTGTACTATATTTATAAGTGTATTAATACTTTATTCATTGCGACGTGGCAACACTCTATGGCTAGTTATTAGCGAGGCTTGTCAAGTCTATCAGATACGCTTATCTGAGACAGTCATCATCAGTATTTTCTCCCGATCATAGTCTAGTCAAAATCTATTGAGTAGTTACGCATTGTACAGATCTCTTTATATTTTAGCAGGGGGGGGAGGGGGGGGGGGGGGGGGGAGCGGGGGGGCTAGAGAATATTAGGTAATTTTTTTAATTATGGCATATAAGTCTGGAGCAAAACAGAGTACTACATTTA
This sequence comes from Uloborus plumipes, assembly GCA_038373865.1. Taxonomy (NCBI): domain Eukaryota; kingdom Metazoa; phylum Arthropoda; class Arachnida; order Araneae; family Uloboridae; genus Uloborus; species Uloborus plumipes. The sequence continues at coordinate 12,348 of JAXGGA010005640.1, forward strand.
AGAAAACACGAGAACAATCGTAGAGCTCTTGTAGTTACATTATGATAGAGACACAAATCTATGAAAATCTTCATTTTGTTAATGTCATAGGAAAGGGGACGATTTTTGCTGGGTGACCGCAACTCATAGGATGAACATACTTGCTACTGTAACACACACTGTCATGTATCTTCCAATCAAACCCTATTCATTACGAACTTTCAAGATCAAAGGCTGGTTCTTAATGGCAACAATCACAGACATTCTAACGGACAACTAACAAGCACAAGACCTAAATTCTTCAATTCTGTGTCAGCGAGAAGCACGAGCCATAGACTGACCCTTTTCAGTCGCCTCCCCCAGCAATTTCTACAAAATTAAGAGCACAGAATCCATCACCGGAACACACTGAGACTTGAGATGTGCCACGCTCATGACGAGGCACATGACGTCTCGCGAGTGGATGAGTAGTGGAGTTTTTGTCCAGAAAGTAGAGCGTTTACCAAAAGTGTCTATCTATTATATCGTTATTGCCAAGAGCCCAAACTCACAGCTAATGTCCGTTCTGTCTGTTCATTAAGATAGTGTTGACACAATAGTAACACAATAGTGGGTTTGTGTAGTGGATCACAACACACAGAGAGGTGAGTAGTGGGGTAGCGGAACAGAAAGCATAGTGACAAACATTGTGCGGAGGGTATGAGTGGGGTCGGAGGAGACGAAAACACAGATAGATTGTCCTTGAAGAATGAAACCAGACACACAGTCTTACACAGCAAAACTGAGTTGGAAGCGATGTGGAGCCAGAATTGAGTCCTGTTATACTTGTATACGGCGTAGAGTGGGCTCACCATACCATACTTTCTGCGAATGCCGATGACAAATCAAAGAAGGACTGGTTACAAACACAAGGGGGGATGTGTGGGGGGGGGGGGGGGGGGGAAGAGTGGTGGTACTCTGTTGGAGCGCGAGGTTTTTGCCGGTAAGACACAGTTGTGGGCGGGGGCGGGGGGGGCGGGGTGCGGGGGGAATCATATCACATACGCATTTTTTGTTTGACGTTTTATGAGAAAAGGTGCGCGGGTATAAACAGCTTGGTAGGGGAGGGGGGGGGGGGGGAGGGCCGAGGTTATTAAGTGAGGGCATCGTGGGGGAAGGCAGACACACAACATAATGGCGGGGGGGTTGTTGGGACCCCGGGTTTTTACATACAGACTACGACACTTGATATCAGCGCGTGTGATGTGTTGAGTTGTGGGGGGCGCGGGTTTTTTTTGTACGCTTGATGTATATATCTTTATCTACATGAGTTGTTTGTTGTCTGATGTTTTATTTTGTTTTGGGAGGAGCGGTTCATATTTTTATATTTGGTTTTTGTTTCTTTATATATCTGTGTTTTGTTTTAGTATAATATATATTTTTGATCTCTACATATATCTGTTATAATTTAGTTTATATACTACTGTGAATGTGGATGTCTATCATATCTTTGCGTCTCGTGTGAGTGTTGGGGGTGGGACTCTAATATTTTTTGGGGGGTTTATAGGGGTGGGGTTTATCACTATCTATCTCTATATTATAGTGTCATTTATGTTATTGGTTATCTACATAACATCTACACATTGGGGCTTGGGGAGAGGTTATTATTTGTTTTAAAACCACAATAACTTTGATGGGCAACCATGATGCGTAAGAAACAATTGAAGTGTTTAAGAAAATTTATTATTTGATGTACAATACATGACAACAATCAGACCTACGTAAACGCTTCATAATGCGGCGAGCGAGTTTGGCCTTCGCAGCTCAACTCTGTCGCATATCTCAACTGTCTGTGCTCATGCACACAGGAGCAATTAATCGATTCAAGAGTACGCAAAGAGAGACACAAAACAAGCAATTTCGCCACCCACAGCTCTGGATCAAGTGCACAAACCGAAGGCCAACACAATGACTCGGCTTATTTCTAAACCCTGCTTTTAATAATACGCAAAGACTCTTTTTTCGAGCCCTAAACAATCTAAGTATAAATTATTCTCCGCCCCTTTACAGTAGGCACGGAGCCTTACTCTTTATTCAAAGCTTAAAGCCTATGTTCACCATTAACACTATTTACACCTGTAACATAATAAATCATTATGATTGATTATGTATTCCATAATAACAATTTTAAATGATTAAAATATATTTGCACAATATATATCAGTTATTTAAAATCTCATTTATCAAATCCATATGGTGAAGGGGTCATTTCAAATGCCTATGGGCCTCCAAATCTTTAATCCGGCCCTGGCTTGTGCATTTCAGTTGCCACGGCAAAAGTAGTGTCGTTTGAAAGACCAGTGTAAGCACTTTAAAATAATGTATAAATAACCGAGGAAAGGTCAACGTGCTTTTAGTTGCGTAAGGCCGAAATATGAAAAATGTCATATTTTACCGGTAGTCAAACGGTTATAACTTCCTCTGCCAACAGCATATTGAAATATTTTTCTTGCCAGTGTTATACTCCATTCTTTGTCTTAACAGAACAGTTGAGTCCTTTGAGGCGAAATGTGAAAATTTTTTTTATAAAAAATGTATTTTTTCCTGTGCATTTTTTGTAAAAAAAATTAAGCATTTCGCCTCAAAGGACTCAACTGATCTGTTAAGACAAAGAATAGAGTATGACATTGACAAAAAAAAATATTTCAATATGTTGTTGGCAGAGGAAGTTATGACCGTTTGAATATCGGTAAAATATGACATTTTTCATATTTTGGCCCTACGCAACTAAAAGCACGTTGACCTTCCTCGGTTATTTATACATTATTTTAAAGTGCTTACACTGGTCTTTCAAACGACACTACTTTTGTCGTGGCAACTGAAATGCACAAGCTGTTTTTGGACCTCAAAAACGCTAAAAAACGTCAAAAATGCCTTGTTTTGAGGGCCTTTACTGGCCTTACGGCAACATTTTACCACAAATTTATCATTCATTTTGTAAAGTTTTAACCTTCTATATTCCATATACAAAAAGAAAATTGGAGTTCAGCAGTTCCTGGTAAGAGTTTTGGCTCACAGCAAGTTCCATGTCTTGAAAATCCGCTTAAGTTTTGATGCCGCACCTTCACCGTTAGGGGTCCATAAAAACTAAACAACTCAACTTTAGAGCAAAACATTCTGGATTTAGTCTTTCAATAAGATAATAAACATTAGGTAAATTTTCGGAAAAAATCTGAGAGGTCATGAATCACCTCATAATGCTAGGCGTGACAGTTTCTCACATTCTTGCTCTTAAAGTCTTCGAAACACAACTGTTGGTCATCGTTGACGAAGTTAGAGGAAGGGATGGTATTCGGGACTTTTCTCGGAATTTTTTGGACATTGAACTTCTAAAAAGCGCAATTGTAGGCATCATCGATAATGGTAAAAGAAGATTTTAAGCTCGAATGCGGCCTCTCGGAAAATTTTCAAAGTTGCAGTTTAAAAATCGGTTGATTAGACGAACTGAAATGATTTTGAGGAGGGGTAGGTTCAGGGCTCTCTTCTCAATTGTGTAAAATTTGTAGAAATTGAAGTCCTAAACCCGAACTTATAGAGGATCATAATGCATGTTTGGGGGGGGGGTGTAACGGTGTAGGGGATCTAGTCTGAGGATGATTGTTGTCTGCACTCTCACTGCCAATCACTTTGACTCGGCACTGCAGAAATATTTTTTCGTAAATAATAATTTATAAGGGGTAGGGAAGCTGAGAAACGCTTACCCTGAACGTCGTCACCTCTTGGAACGGCCTTGAGAACGAATTTCATTCATCAGCATTTCACCTCCTAGACCTCGTTCGCTGTGCTTATTAATAACTGATGATGACGCTTTCTTGTGGTTAGAGAAGCTTCATTCTTGCAATCTGCCTTGAACGAAGGAACGAAAGGTGGTTTACGGAATCTTTTTTCTTCCTCTGTTTTCTTCTGTTTGGTATCTATCCGAAGCCTTTAACCAAGAAGTTCAATTTCGTTCAATGCTGTAATTTTCGTGATTTTCATAGATCTTTTTGAGATTATTTTTTCTGCGACATACTAATGGATTCATTTTTTTTTTACTTTAATAGAAATTTTTTATAAATTTCGCGCACCGAAGATGTTTTCATTTTTACAAAAAAAAAAAAAAAAAAAAAGCCTTGGCTCACAAGAGGACATATCCAGAAGAAAGTTAAAACATAGTTGTTACATTTTTATCAAAGCGGCCCTAACTCGAATGGTGGGGGTCGACTTTTCCGCTACTCTCCAGCTTCCGAAATTCACGCGTTTGAAAATTAAAAAATTACGATACACAAGTATCGAAGATCTGACAGAAAGCGGAAAATTTTTATGTAACTTTAAAATATTATTTACAGGAACTGGAAGTATTTAATGAATGGTCACCGAATTTAATACAGGGTTTTGAATTTAATAACTAAAATAAGAAAGCTGAGACAGAGAAATAAGAGTTTGTCTCATGTTGTACAGCTGACATTAAGACGCACAAACGCAGGTTTATACTTATCTTGCTAGTTTTCTTTCAAATTGTACTTCGACAGTTTCTTTTTCTTTTTGTTTGCCGCAAACTTTTATCTATCCATTTACTTTTATCTATCCATTTATAACTAATTTCATTCAGAAAATAAATAAAAAGTGCAAAAGATCAAACAAAATTTTGAACCAAGATTTTTCCCCCAAGGGAGAAACAAATATTTTTACAAATTACGAGTAGTTAAATTAGGATTTGAAGGTGAACAAGCAACAATGTTTGCGCTTGTTTCTCATCAGTTAGCTATACAATTTTTATGAAACTCTCTGGTAGAAATTCTCTTAAGTAGCCCATTAGTTTTCAATTCCAGTATTTGATTCGATGTCCATGCATAAAGTGGTCCCATTTTAGTTCTAATATTTCAAAGGTACATGAATTTCGTATTCTGTCCGATACATTGAAATTTATGTAACATTATAAGGTATATTTAAATCCCTTATGTTTCGAAAAAGAGGGGAGTTGAGGAAAATGAAAACCCCGCCATTGAATTCAGCTTCTTCGATATATGTAACTTTGTTTAAAAAAAATTGGAATCAATAAATCCGTACCATTCCATCGTAAGTTTTAAAGAACTGCCGCATAGCTTGATTGCATTTTTTAAAAAGTACGATTTACTTTAAAGTATTTAAGGGTGAATATCAGGAAAAGTGCCAATTTGACCATGGAAATTTTCAATTTTTAAAGATACTCAAAAAATTTAATTAATTGGGTATTTCAAATACACATTAGTAGCAATATTTTTTAAAAATTCGGGGCATGGTCAAAATGAACATTTACCCCTCTTTTAGGGGGGTTGTCTTTGAGCGTTACCGACATGATGAAAATGCTACCGAACTGACAAATGTTACAGATTTTACACTTAATGCACAAAAGTAAACACTTTCACTACCTTTTGTGTTTAAAAACAAAATAATTACTTAGAATATAATAATATTTTCAGAGTCTGAACGCTTTTTAGTTTTATAAATAAAATTAGAGACTAATTAAAAGTTAGTTAAAGTCTAAATAACTGCGACAAAGTTTTTTTCAAACAGATAAAAAGGTGAATAGTTAAAAGAAAAATAAAATGAAATTCTCAACACAATCTTTAAAAACGAAATTAGATCAAGACAGTCAGAGTTTGGCGGGGGAGGGAGATTTTCACTAAACAGCTTAAAGGTTTCCATTCTTAAGATTTCCATTTTAAAACAAAATTATATTTTTGGGTGCAGTAGTTAGAAACGAAGGTCGGAATATTGATGTAAAAGAAAAGAGGGTGAAAAAGGGCAATAATTTTGTTTGAAAACTCAAATTTTGTGGAAAAATTAATGTTTTTGAAGCATTTAAAAAACAATGAATAAACTGCTAAAATGGGAAAATTTAGCAGGAAAAACGATGCACTTGAATCTACCTTTGTACTTTAAAACTCAACAAACTCATAATACGAAGAAAAAATTACGAAGAAACATCGGTAACGCACGCATCAGTTTCGTAACAAATACCTTCTACTTAGGCGCTGCCGACATGACCGCTGCCGACATGACAAATTTTCCGCAATATGATAGCTGAACATTCCTAATTGAAGATTCGAAAATAAAAACACCTTATTATGTCCATGACAATAGGTTTCTTTTCCATTATGCAAAAATAAATTGAAAAATTACTTTATTTTATGTCTTAAATTCCGCTGCCGACATGACACTTCATTTGGTAGAAACAGAAAAGTCAAGGTTGAAAAAATCTTATCTATAATTTAATGCAGCCGAAGTGAAAATTTTCCATCGGAACTGAAACATCACATATTAGAGCTTCTCCCAGCGTAATTTTTTGGCGCCAAAAAATGTTTTGTCTAGATTTTATCATTCCGGAAGTTGGTTCACTCCTCATGTTATGAAAACTTGTGACAAGCAGAAATTGCTTTTTTTTATCGATCTAAATTCATTTTATCTAAAACTCAAGAGTTAAACGTCATAGATGAACATAAAACACGTTATTTCCTTTTGTATTTGTTTCTGCTGCGATGTTTTATAATCCACAGGATTTTTTTGAACTTTGCGATTCGAATGTGTGACGCGCTGCCGACATGACATTGAGGCAATAAAAAGAGTTCTAGTGTCACAAATTATAGTAAAACCTGAAAATTTTGTCATGGGATGTATGTGCGACGCAGTTTACTGAATGGGAAAAGAAAAATTTTTGGTTTTTATTTGGAAGTTCTTGAGAAATTCATTTGTGACTTAAATTAGCACTTTTCCTGATATTCACCCTTAAATAGAATGATAAGTAATTATAATACTTAATATACACAATTAATTTTGTAAACAAACCTTTGAGAATATACTTTATCAAATAAACCAGATTATTTTTCTGAAGTATGATTAGATTTTCCGTGGACCGATGCTGACCCGCCTGACTAATGGTTGAGAACCTCATCTAAATTTTAACAGCTTCAAAGTACAAAAAGTACGACCCTAACATCAACATTTTAAGTGACCTAAAACTAGTAGGCATATTTTTTTTGTCGGTTATATTTCTTTATCAAATTAAAGATAACAAATCTGCAGAGGATAAAAACGTGATTGCATAGCCTTCAAGGAAGAAAAAAAAAACTGTTAAAAAGAAAGAAATTGCACAGGCTAATTATAAAACGATCACATCAACCATGCCTCATCCCTGCCGGGACTCGAACCCGGGACCTTTGGATTAGAAGTCCAACGCGCTATCCACTGCGCTACAGGGACCCATTATTATTTTAGAATTAAGTATAGCGCTCTACGGAAAATAATTGCCGAGAGTGTAATCAAGTCTACGGGAGGCAGCGAACAGCCGATCGCATTCATAGAAGGGTTCCGTTCCAGGGGCGTATTTAAGGGAGGAGCCCAGACTTTAGGATGTTTTAAATTAGCTCGTTCATTGTGAATAAGGATTTTAATGTTTTCAAAATTTAACTGGGAAGCTGTGAATAATTTTCGACCCCCCCCCCCAAAAAAAAAAAATCCTACATACGCTTTTGTCTCGTTCTACATTTCATAAATTAAAAGCCTCGTGTTCAAGAATTGAAAACAAAGCAAATTGTATTAGAAATGTGTTAAAACTTTACGAAATACCAGTCAAATGTGTTAAGCAAGCAGGAAATTCAGAAATTAGTCAACAGAATAGCATGTAAACATAAACGTACAAACGTTTCCGTCTCCTCTTTATTATGTTTCAAGTCAATACACTACAGAGTGGACTTGGACAGCAGTGTTTCTTTCAAACATTTTGCTCCGGGGGGGCACTTCGAAAATCCGGAGAGGCAAGAAGATTAGCGAATCCAAAATGGGCGGGGGTAATGGAGGGCCAGAAATAGCCTAAAACTGCCTCTTGAGGGCGTTTTTGACGCCCCCCATTTGAGCCCCAAAATTTCTCTTTTGCCCCCCCCCCTCCCCCTTCCGATAATGACCATGACCAACAAAACCAGAAGTAGGATCCGCAGTTGCCAAGGGCCGACAGATGTGGGGGAGGGAGAGTTTCAGGGAAAAGACGAAAATTTTGTAGAATTTTTAAGAACGTTGAGGGAGTTTAGAGGCACTGCTAAGGAAAAATATCCGAAATGAAGCCCAAAATGTGCAAATGTCGACTATCTTTAATGACTTTAAGTAAATGATGCAATTCAAACTCTCGGAATTGGAGCTCTAACTATGCAATCGTAGGTCATTTTGATATGTAAGGGGATCACGGACTCTCCCCCAGAGTTTTTCTGAAATTAAAGGCCTAAAACCGCTACTGTTGGTCATCTCTGATGACTTCAGTGAAAGGGACAAGATTTGGAACTCTCTTCAGAAAAACAAAATCGAAATTAAAGTCTTAAATACGCAATTGTAAACTATCTTTAAAGAAGTTGGGAGAGAATTATGGTTCGTGTCACTCTTTTAGAATTTTTTCGAAATTAATGTTCTAAAAACACAAATGGGCGACGTCTCTAATGAGTTTATTATTGTGGAACGGAGCTTTAGATCGGAAAAGTTTTTGAAATTAAAATCTTGGTACACAATTGTAGTGCATTTTGATGTTGTTTGAGAAAACAATGGGTTTTAGGCTTTTCCTCATAAAATTCTTCCAAATTGAAGTCGTGGCAGAACAATAGTAAGCTTGATTTGAACGTTGAAAGAATGTATGTCCACTGACTCTGTGTAGAATGTATGTCCCCAGAGAACTTTCAAAAATTGAGGTTCTAAAAATGCATTTATAAGCTTTGAGTTCAGGGCTCCTCCCCTCTCGGAAAGCTTTGAAGTTCAAATCATTAAAATGCAATTATTGACCATGTTTGATGACAGTAGAGGAAAAAGAATGCCATTTGATGTTCTCTTCTGAAACATTTTCGAAATTGAAGTCAATTTCAGGCCATCGTTACCGATGTTAAGTGGATGCTGTTCACGAATAATTTCTCTGAATTTTTAAAAATGAGGACCTAAAAACGTATTTGTAGATTTTTACAAAATTATAAAAATTGATGCAGTTCATAACTCTCCCTATAAGTGTTTTGAAATTACCTGCCCCCCCCCCAAAAAAAAAAAAACGGTTAGGCGATATTTGATGATGCCAAGAGAAAAAGAATGAGTTTCACAAAGTCTCCCCCGATATGTTTTCGAAATAGATGTCCTAAAATGCAATTGTAGGATATCTTTGATGCCACCTCTCAAAATATTATAAAATGTTCTTTTATTTTAATATTCATTTATTATATATTTATTTTTTTATTTATTTAATTTTTACTTATTTGCTCTTTTAATATTTTTACCTTTTTATTCATTTTCTGTGCGTGATAGTGCAAACTGCGTTTTCCTCCGGGGGGGGGGGGGGCAGTTGACTTTCTCCGGGAGGGCAGTGCCCCCCTCCCCCCCCCGCGGAGATATGCCTGAAAGAAACAATGTTGGACAGACATACTCTCAACTCACGGAGATCTGAGGAGGACCCAATCAAGCTAAAAGTTGTGCCCAGATTTAGGTCTTAGTAAAAGTCGGTGCTTTCCTTGCGAAAAAATCCGTATTTGCAAAGTAATTTTTCTGGGTTCGAAAAACAATGAAATATTCTATCGCTCATACACTGTACACAAATCCTATACTTAAATGTACAAGCTGTCTCACGGAGAGATGGCAGATGAACTGGATGCTGAAACAGAACATTTCATTGTTTAATTTTAATAGGTAGAACAGTGGCCTACATGGGTCATTTCCACTTATATTTTACTGCTTATATTTCAGAATTTTTAAGTAATTTTTTTAACTTGCCATTTTCTTTTAGAAACACTAACAGATGTTTTGTCACATATTTTAGATGTGTGAAAAAGTAATTGGTTGTACACTTCGATGCATAATTAAGTATTCAAATGCTATTGTAATACTTTGAGTTGCAAGGAATATTGTCGTCCGTTACCATACAAAATCAATATGAAATCTCACTTTTAAACTATATCATAGCGCCTAGAACCAACTTCATTTGAAATTATTTGCGTCCCTGAAGCTTAAAACGATGTTTGTGATCATTAAAATATTGATCAAAAACTGGATAGTAACGGATTTGACATTTGGTAGCGGATTTGACCAGTAACGGACTTGACATCTGAACCAAAATGTCAAATTATGGCTAGGTTGTCGAATTTAAAAATTGAACAACAATATGCATTTTCTTAGAGTTGTATAATAAACAATATTTCGGGGTAAAAGTTGAGAAAAAGTAAAAATTAATACTAAAATCTTTGGTTAACAGACTTGACAAAGAATAAAAATACGCTCCTGGAAGAAATCTGGTGCGAAAGGCCACAACAATACTTCTCGACTCAGGAAAACAAAATGGTACGAAATAGTTACGTAACTAGTTTGTTAAGTTAACTGAATACGTGTTACCATCTTTTGACTGCAATAAATACCTTTTTCAGCTAAAATAATCTTAGGGTAACGGACTTGACAAGAACTGCCCGACAAAATATATTCATACATTTCTCAATGAAAATAATTACTATTGTCAATATTTATTATGAATGTCATACACTAATAGTCAATATATAAAAATAATTTGCTATATATACTTTTTTATACAATTATATATATATAAAAAATGAACTTGCGAAATTTGGAAATGGACAAGCGTTTTTGCCTTGATTCTCATTTTTAAAGACTTATACAAAAATAATTAAATAAATTTCAACAATTTTTTGAGTGCTAGAATTTTTTGGGGGGTATTTCTTGCAGAAAATAATTGTTCGCATTGAATTTAAAATATAAGTTATGCTTCAAAATCGTCTTTTTAACCTCCGGACAGCAAATGTAAGCAAATTTTGAAAATGACCCATATATGTTTGAATTTTGAAGGGGGCCGAAGTAACCAAGCATATAGCTAAGCTTGTTTCAGACTTTCGTTCGGGAAAGGGTGGTGGTTCGGGAACCCTGTTTTAAAACTGATGTTCTGAAAACACATTTTAGGCTATCTTTAATGCCGTTAGGAAAAAATATGGATTCAGATGCTGCCCCACAGAGTGTTGCCCCCTAACATTGTGGTTTTAAATTCGCAATTATGCTATTATTCTCTGAAAGAAATCGAGGGGGTAGGGTGCTCTCTCTCAGAAATTTTTCGAAATTTAAGTGATAGTAAGGTGCTTAAGGGCTCCCCTGAAAAGTTTTTCGCGTTCAGGCTTTTGGCTGCAATTTTAAGTTATCTTTGTGGATGTTTGCGAAAGCGGGAGAAATTCGGGACCATTCCTTTTTGAAAACACATTTTAAAATTATTTCGGAACAATTTTCCTTGATTTTGGGAGGGGCCGCGGCCCTCTGGGCCCACCCCTTATATACGCCCTTGAGGTAGGATGTGAGCGAGAACGCGCAAGCGGCTAAGTTTTTTGCTACTTCGCTTATCATATTTACTGCAAAATTAAGGGTCCCGTTTCCACTTCCAGTTCATCCGCCATCTGTCCATATGTAAAACTATAACATTGCTACAACTTGAATTGTACTAAAAATAAAATTAAATTAAAAGAAAAGAAGAAAGATAGAAAAATATACTATTTCTGAACCACCAAAAGTTTTCAGGTTCACGGACCTTTGGATCTTGAGTGAATCAACCCCTAACAGGTATAAGGTACTTACGGGAAACCTCTTCCACCTTAAATCTTAAAATATCTTTAAATAAGATTTGAAATAAACTCAAAATCTTATACATACTTTATACTCAACAATCAAAGAAAAGTATTGTATTTTTTACTAAAACTTTTGTCACACTTATAGAACGAAAGTAAAATAGCCTTAGCTTGTCTAGTAGGGTCCAGGTGCGTATATTTGTATTTGTTAACTGTGTATTTGCGGCCAGCTATCTATGGTTTACGGGAATGAAAGCAGTTAGTTTGTCACAATACTAACAGAAAGTAGCGCCATGTATTATTTTAGTAAACTTTCCTGTACTTCACTTATGTTTATCAGGGTTGTCCACTAGCGGCGGCTATCAGGGCATGCTGCCAGGGATGCCATGGCGCAAGCGCAGCCTACGGCATTGCTTTTCAGGGGTAGGGGGAGGTTAATTTGATACGGTTTTTGATGATGGTTCTGGGGGGGGGGGGTCGGGCTGCGTAGCATTTGAGGAGGTACGCCATCGTTCTTTTGGGGGAGGGGCACCCCTGTATTTTTGAAACAGTTGTGATTTATTACCATATATATATATATATATATATACATATGTATTGCAGTATACAAATTGTAACATATGTGTACACACAAAACACATTTGCGACTCCGAAGACTTAACAGGGTGAATATTGCGACAATTCTGCCTGTGCCAAGTTTGCTTAAAACCTTCTTAGTTTTCCAAACACGTTGAGCATTAAACAGAACGTGCTTTTCTGCTCTTTAGTACTATTCTTAGGCTTAGGTGGAACGAATTAAAAAAAAAAAAGTAAAAGTAGAAAATTGAAAATATCTTTCAATGTCTTTTCCCTCTCAATTGAAGTCTTATCACTTTGCCTTTATCATAGGAGATGATATCACTGCTTCATATTGCAGATTGCCATTAACGGCTTTGTGTCTCTAGTATAGATAATAAACTGAATTGAGAAAATGCAAAGAAGGTGTTAAAGGATATTTTTTCCCTTTAGTTTTTAAGTTATTTGCTGTCTTTCCAAAAAGTCATCTCACCAGTTAAGGGTCAAAATTTAGTTGATGAGGTATTTTTTATTGTAACGTACCTAATGTACCTAAAGTAAATGGTGAGGTGAAGTGCACATGTAACCTTTAAAAAAAAATTTTGTGCTCTACGCCATAGTTAGCAAATTAAAGTAGAAAATTTTCGATTGAGTTTTGTATTATTTACTTATGTATAAATACAACTGAAGCAGTACCGCAAGTGACTTTTCATATATATAGGGCCTGATTATTGAATATTCCAAGTATTCCGTGACTTAGGCCCTCGCTTTTTAGGGTCCCTCAATTGGCTGAAATTTTTGTAGTCATTGGTTTCAATTATAACGTTTGACTACAAGAGTCCCCAAAGAGTGTTCAGCCTAATTAGTCCCGGTATCTTAATCTGGCTTTGCCTACATATAAACATTACAAAACTTTTGACTGCTAAAATACAATTCTTCTGGTCAGTTAAGTGTTAGTGTCTCTAAATTAGCATTAATTCTAGTCCATTGTCTCATTAAAAAAAAAAAAAGAATAAAAAAAAAAGTAGCCTTTATCGAAATATATGAATGGAGGAATATGGGGCAAAGTGAAATGGCTAAATATTTTCACAGTTTACAACACCACGTACCTAGCAATATTTTAACAAAGTTCCTAGACATACAGTTAATTCCTTTCAACAAAGAAATGGATCTAAAGATTAACGAAAAAACTTATACAAGTAATTTTCAAAATTTGATACACTTACTGTAATATTCGTGGTTTTTCAAAAATACTTTCTGTTATTATAAAATTATAAAATTTTTGTAAATATTATTTTAAGTATAAATTGAGATCTACTGGTGTCCAGTGCAGTACTTATTTAGCTTATATTAAACAAATTTTGATTTTAAATATTCAATGTAATTTGTCAAGTGCACGCGAGGCGAAATGGATGGAGCAAAGTGAAATAGTTCATTTTGTTTACTAATGCATTCATTTTTTTAAATCACGTATGTATTTCTTTATTTACAAATTGATTAAAATAATTTCACTTATTAATTAACTTATGTATTCATTCGTTCACTGATTTTTTTATTCGCTCTCTATTTCATTCACTCATTTCTTTTTCTCATACATTAACAAGTCCATTTATAATTCAACCGCGACGAGATGGCCGGTGTCAATCAAATGAGAAAACGAGTCCATTCCTTAAAATAGGTAGAATTTCTACCCATTCAAATTCCCCCATCAATTGTGAATCCCATTCCTCAATTTTCATCTGCGTATCACCCCTTCCTAAAAATGGACAATCCTGAAAAAAGGAGGAGTCATAGGCCATCTCTGTGAAGTTTAATTATATTTGTTAATTCATTTATTTGTTTATTTTTCCTTAATAAGTCATTTATTCGTTTATTTACATATATACATTTATCAAAATTACTGTTAATCATTAAATAGAAAATTTTTATTGTAAAAATATTGGATTTTTTACTTTGCCCTATGGTTTTAAAATAAGTCTACTATCTTAACTCTTTCACTTTGCTCCACATTCACCTATAAACACACATAACCTAAACATATATAACATATATAGCACATATAACATATGTTATATATATATTTTTATTTTTTGACCATAAAACAAACCTCGACGTCAAAGATATCTGTCACTTGAGATAAATTTACATTGACCGAGCATTTCAATTGAAACATGCGTAAACTGGAAATGAAACTTTCTTCCTACAAAAGAGGAAGCATGTGTAATGACCTTTTTAAGAATGTATATCACAAACCAAAAACCTCCCTGCAGTTCTCTTATGACCTATAAATGTCTGGTTTGCGGCCAATGTCAGTAATCACGGAAAAAATTAAATTATATTTTATCATGTGCTAAAAAAGAAAGTGATTAGAAAACTCCTATAAATTAAGAAATAGTTTTGAAAGACTATTTTTGACGGAAATGTCTTACGTGCTGTCATGATTTGAATAATGAGTTTGAACGCTTCAGAACATGATTTTAAATTCCTATATAAATATCTTTTTCGATTAATACGATTGTGGACCATTGGTTTCCCGCCTCCCTATTTACCACATTTCCCTTTCTATCATTAGTCGCCTATTCAGCTTGGCACATTCACGCTACCTCCAAACATTGAATGTAACAAACAGTTCTGCACTGCGTAGTCAAAGGTGCCCATCCCCCCCCCCCAAAGCTCAATGGTGCAATATCCCCCCTCCCCATTCTTTTTAACTGAGTTGTAAGATCTATCATTGTAAATCTATTTTCGGCGACTAACCAAGTTAGTTTGAGTTAGCGCTAATCATTGTCTGCAATTGAATTTATGTTACATCAGTGTGAATTAAATTTGAACCAGATTAATTTAGTCGATTGAGAATTTAGTTAATGTTCAACACTTATTCCCATAATATGAAATCTTTTTTTAAAAACAGTTAATCATGATTCCCCTAAGCTTTCTGAAATTAGTATATGCGAAGTCCATTATCCTTTGGATTGCTAAAAGAGAACCTATTGATCCCAGTCGTAAAACTAAAGCATTTATTTATTTTCCATCTTTAGTTACATAGGTAAAGTTAAAAAATTATAAGGGTTATTTTCAAAATTTGCTTACATTTGCTGTCAGGAGGTTAAAAAGACGATTTTAAAGCATAACTTATATTTTAAATTCAATGCGAACAATTATTTACTGCAAGAAACACCCCCAAAAATTCTATCACTCAAAAAATTACACAGGTCTGCAAAAAAAAAAATAATAATAATAATAATAATTCGAACAGATGCATGGGATGTTTTGACTGATTTTAACGTTTTTTGGTGTGCTTAATCCGAATATGAGCTTCTTTTTTTTTTCAATCACGTACATATTTTTTGCAATACGTGAGGACTTAATTGTCAAAGTCAAAACAGAAAAGTTATAAAGAAAATCATGTATTTATTGGGAAAAAAAGCTGTGCAATATTTTTACTCATTTCAACACATTTCAAAAAGTGGATCCCATTTAGTGTTTACTCCTTTTCACGGTAAAATCTTTTTCTTTCTTCAATGATACTTTTATTGATGCGCTTTCGCTGGTTGAAACTTTTTCGAGCTTGAGCATCCAACAGCAGCCTGACATCATATTTACGTTCCACTTTCCTTGGTAACGTCTTTCTATGTCTTTCACATCTTGATGAAATATCTCGTTCTGTTCCTCACTAAAGACACCAAGATTTTCGAGAAAAATTGTCTACATGTGAATGTAGAAAATGGATTTTTAAACTCATGTTGCAGTGCGGAACTTTGAATGCAGCCAAGATCCTCTTAACGATGTTTTTTTCTGCCAGTGTCTTTGTTTCTATCCAGAAACTTTTGTACCGCATCCTTGAATGAGTTCCAGGCTTCTTTTTCAATTTCATTGATTGATTGATTCAAAAAGCAATGAGTAAGATAAAAGCTTGAGCATATCAGGTCCTGTGAATATTTCCCTTTCAATTTAGCTTCAGAAAATTTCAGAAACTTCGAACAAACAAATTTGAAAGTCTCCATCTTTTGGCAAACACTTAATAAATTGCTTCGTCAGTCCTGATTTAACGTGAAGAGGGGGAAACAACCTTTTCCCGATCAACCACTATACTGTCCAACGTGAAAAGCCACGACTAGCACCTTTGAAGGGCTCTATTTTAAAAAGGTGTGTGCACTTGATTAAAAAATGCACCATGGCAGCATTTCTGTTTATTCTGTCATTATTTTATTTTCCTGGATCTAATAAGGAAGGGAAATAAATTAAAAAAAAAAAACATTAACACAAACCAATACTTTTAAACAAATCCAACAAGAGAAATAATAAAATCCCCCCCTCACATTTCCCCTTATCTCTCTCTTACCACTGTCACCTTTAATTTGATAAAATCCTTAATAGTCCAAGAACCCAGTGAACCTGATCAATGTAGTTCTGTCAGGGGTGTCCATCCCCCCCAAGCTCAATGGCACAAATTCCCACCCAAAATTTTTCACAACCCTATTGTGATTTTTATCCCTCTTTTTTATTTTATTTATTTTTTTAAATATCATTTATTTATTTTTTAAATATTATTTATTTATTTATTTAAATATTATTTATTTATTTTTTTAAATATTATTTTTTTTTTTTAAATATTATTTATTTTTTTAAATATTATTTATTTTTTTAAATATTTTTTTAAATTAAAACTATTATTTTTTTTGCATATTATTATTTTTTTAAAGTACTAATTATGAGCAGAATAGAATGGCTTTTTTCCCCTCCAGACATTCCAAGCACACCACACAAACAAAATAAATAAATAAATAATGATAAGGAAATAACTTAAATTTAAAAAATAAATTCATGAATAATTTACATTAAAAAAATCAGCAAAAATTTAATTCAAATTATAAATTAATAAATAATTTAAATAAATAAATAAATAAGTTAAAAATCCTCCCCCCCCCCAAATTTTGATGGCGCAACTTGCGCCATAATCCCTCCCTGTGGTCACCCCTGCTCTCTATCCCCTTTTTTTTCAGTTTTTATAACTGTGGGTAGTCTTTGAACATCAAAGAAGCAAATAGGAAAAACTATTTTTTAATAAACATTTTTTTAAATCATAAATTTGTATAGTTTTTCTTTCGTTATATAGAGGTAAAATCGTACATTACCACAATCAATACACACGTTTTGCGGAAAAACTGTACGTGATGGATAAAAACGGAGGTCATTTTCGAATTTAGCACACCGAGAAACATAAAGTACACTCAAAATATCCAATGCAGTTTTTTGGTTGCAGACTTGTGTTATTGAAATTTATTTATTTATTTTTATATAAGTCTTTAAAAATGAGAATCAAGGAAAAACGCTTGTCCATTTCCAAGTTTCGCAAGTTCAACTGTTTTTTTTTATATACTTAATTGTATAAAAAAGTAGAAAACAAATTATTTCTATATATTGACTATTAGTACATGATATTCATAATAAATACTGACAATAATTTTTTTTTTCATTAAGAAATGTATGAATATATTTTGACCGGCAGTTCTTGTCAAGTCCGTTACCCTGAGATTATTTTAGCTAAAAAAGGTATTTATTGCAGTCAAAAGATGGTAACACGTATTCAGTTAACTTAACAAACTAGTTACGTAACTATTTCCTACCATTTTGTTTTCCTGAGTCGAGAAGTATTGTTGTGGCCTTTCGCACAAGATTTCTTCCAGGAGCGTATTTTTATTCTTTGTCAAGTCTGTTAACCAAAGATTTTAGTATTAATTTTTACTTTTTCTCAACTTTTACCCCCGAAATATTGTTTATTATACAACTCTAAGAAAATGCATATTGTTGTTCAATTTTTAAATTCGACAACCTAGCCATAATTTGACATTTTGGTTGAAATGTCAAGTCCGTTACTGGTCAAATCCGTTACCAAATGTCAAGTCCGTTACCATACAGATTTTGATCAATATTTTAATGATTACAAACATCTTTTTAAGCTTCAGGGACGCAACTCATTTCAAATGAAGTTGGTTCTAGGCGCTATGATATACTAGTTTAAAAGTGAGATTTCATATTGATTTTGTATGGTAATGGACGACAATTTTCCTTGCAAATTAAAGTTTTACTACAGCATTTGACTACTTAACTATGCATCAAGTGTACAACCAATTACTTTTTCACACACTTAAAATGTGTGACAAAACATCTGTTAGTGATTCTAAAAGGAAATAGCAAGTTAAAAAAATTACTTAAAAATTCTGAAATGTAAGCATATGGTGAAAATGACCCATAAATAAAGATTACTAAAAATGTGTTAATAACTGGTGTGTCACATGGGTGGGACGTATGTGTACAATAGCTACAGGTGAGACTCAGAGAATTTGAAAGTTTCTGGCATAAAATTCAAAGAAATGAAGTCAACTTCTTTTTAAATTTCTTAGGCAAACTATGTCATTAAATGAATAAATAAAAAGGTGAAAGTGTTACAAGAACTGAAAAGTAACTTCAAAAGTATTTTCAAAAGGGGCTCGTAAAACAAAAGGGGTCCTGTGCCCTCAAGTTCGTAAACAGGTCTCTCTCTCGTTGTAGGCGCCGTATAGTAAGGAGGTTATATAAAATGCACCAGGTAAAGGTGAGGGGTTTCTTTCTTTTTTTTCAGAGTTCACTCACAGTGTTCCAGAAAATTCCACCGGTGACTCCAGAAAAAGCACCTGAAGAGCATAACCCAAAGGATTAAAGAATTTTTATCGGCTAGTAAGAATTTCCAACGGTGAGATCACTGCTCCGGTACCGAAACTGCGGCGGGCTTCATTCACCTTTTCAGAAACGCTTTTATAGAACAGGGAACGAAGCCAGCTTTTTTGATACTTGCTAAGAGTTCCTAGAATTTGAAAGATCGTGTCTCACTAGCCAAGTGTACCTTGATGTTTTACCTGGCTGCCAGCCGACTTGATATCTGCCGAAGAGCCAAGCGGTCTGGGTTGGGAATGAGTTTGGAGGATAAGAAAATAAAACACAAGCAGAAATAAATACCACTCTTGAAGAAGCTTAAGTTAGAAACTTTTGTTTAAGGACTATCCTGTTGGCTTTTATGCGGAATTGCAGGAACACTATCACATAATACGAGGAAAAAGGTGTACCGTGCCAACGGAAGTTAAAATCTTGCTGTTTAACTTGGCTTATACAATCTCTCATACTCCTGTTTAAAATACGATACTGTCATACAGTTGTCGTCAATGAGTAATTCAAATACCTTCCGAAAGTAAACCCAAACTTGAGTTTTTTAGAGGTTTTTTAGTGCTTCATCTTTTCAGTAAGCTAAACCGTGATAAAAATTTATTAACTTCTTCAAAACGTTATATACGCTAACTGAGTTCAGATTGGAGTAATCATTGTGCTTAGAGCAAGCAAAATACGTTTGGATTAAAAAACTTTTGATTTTGCCTTCTAAGAGAATGACAATGAAAAGAAAGAAATGACGATGCGATTGTTTGAATTAAGAATCTCATTTGAATCTAACCAGGAAAGTACGCGATCATGGAATAATGAATTTTTTTTTAATTAGTACCAATCGAAAGAGCATTGTAAAACATGTTTCTGGACGCACGCGTTTTTGCCCTCGCGCCCCCGTTATCGAAATATAAGGTCCTAAAGTCAGCTAATTTTTTTTAAAAATCGCCAATTTTAGCGAGTTATAATGAAACTGGAAGCTGCGGTGCGATTACACTATTTGCGTCCAACGGGAAACTTGTATCCCATTTTTGGTCATCTGCAAAGCTTTTGAAAGACGGCTTAACAATAATCTTTTACTTTAAATGTGCGAGTTAAAGCAAAAAGCTACTATCAAGCCTATGACATGGAAAGCAGAGAGCTTTTTAAAGAGGAAAAACAATTTTAAACAACACATCAAAATTAAATTTTATCGTACTATTTGCGATTGAAGCAGGTCCATTGTTCAAGGGGAGTCCCTCTTGTTAGGGGCCCTTGTCAACAGGAGGTGACAACTGAACCTCCTATTTTTTTTAATTATTTAAGTGTTCGTACAATTCTGTAGTATGGGGGGGGGGGGATATTTAGGGTTTTTAATTGTAAAAATTGCAAAGATAAGTTTTTTCAAACCACTTTTCTTTTGGTGGGTCCCCTATAACTCAAAATGAGTTCTCCTAAACATTTTTGTCAATTGCATCACTGGGTATGTAAGAATGGTCTTTTAAAAAAAATGCTCAAAATTTAATGAAAATGTGTTCAAATAAAAAAATCAAACAGGAATAAGGTGTTTCTAATTCTTTTTAAACATTTTATTTGTACTTTTGGACACGTTGTCTTGCATTTTTAACTTCAGGAATGAGGTGTTTTCTCGGAGGTATTTCGAAAAAAAAAAAAAATGTTCGCTCGAATCGAACTTGTTCCTTCAAAAGTTATAAGTGAGGACAGGAGAAAAAATCGGAAATTCGAAATTGAATGAAACATTATTCAAATAAAAAAGTCGAAGATGGTAGTGTATTGTCCTCACTGGGATCTTTCGATTAAAAAAAAAAATCGAATCGGACTATGCACTCAAAAGTTATTGCAAGGGGGGGGGGGGCAGAAAAACTGACCAATAGACAGACTGATAGGTACACAGTTTCTGCAGCTCAAAACCCAACTGTTGTAACTCCAGTTAAGCCACTTCCTAAGAACTATAGCGTCAAACATTTAGGTAATGATATTGTAAAACTGAATCTGGCAACAGATAAGAATCGGGAAAAATGTTTTTGTTCTTTCGATAAAGTGGACTTGGAAAATAAGTGGATGTAAACAGTTACGAAAATATTGGCTGTAAGATTAAGAATTAAGTTTTAAGTGTCCTTTCAAGTAGTAATAAATGCTTTTATAAGAAATTAATTATCCCGGCTCCAGTTTCTACATATGTGGCGTCCGTGAGAGTGAGTAGAATCTAAAACGTTTGATATTTAACTGTGAAAAGTTCCGCCATTTAAGAACTGAAACGCAATGTCGGATCATATAAGCTAATGACTGTCCTTGAAAAATAACTCTCGCTGTTGTGATTTACGTTCAAGCGGCTATTTCATTAGTGGATTTTTTATACAGTACGCATATTTATATTGAACTAATAAGATGACTGATACGAAAGAGACTGAAGCTGAGATGGAAACAGCTGCAGTGACAAATTTACGAAAGGAAAGAACAAATCTAAGAAGATTATTTACTGCAGCTGAAAAACAGTTTTTCGCGCTTCACGAAAAAAAAGAAGTCGATAGTGTCTTAGTGCAGTTTCAGAAAGTTGCAGAAAAGGCAGATCGCTTGTTTAAAGTTGATGAAGCACTGAAAGATTTCATAACGTTTTCCGATGCCGACTATGACGCAATGGAATCATACAGAGATCGCTTTATAGAAGTAAGAATTTTATACGAAAGACATTATACGAAAGATGATCTAATTTCTAATACTTCGAGCAGAAAATCTGCGGAAAATTTAAAGCTGCCGAAGTTGAAACTTAAGGAATTCGATTTGTCTCCAAAAAATTGGGTTGCGTTCTGGGGACAATTTGGCCGAATAAATGAAGATGAAGATCTAAGAGAAGAAGACAAATTTCAATACCTAATAAATTCATTAAAAATTAAAACCAAAGCCAGAGACATTGTTGATAGTTACCCACCTTCAAAAGAAAACTACGAAAAAGCTGTAAATCATCTAAAATCTAGATTTGGAAGAGATGATTTGATAATTGAAGTATACGTCCGAAATCTTCTATCATTGGTAAACAGCAGGTCCAATATTAAATTATCAGAACTATACGACAAGCTTGGATCTTATTTACGAGTATTAGAGACATTAGGTGTAACTACGCAAAATTATGCAGCGATGTTGTTTCCAGTAGTGGAGTCCTGCCTACCAGTGGACACTCTCAAAGCGTGGGACAGGTACAGATTGAACCGCGATGAATCAACTTCGAAGAAACAAGAACAACTTCTGGAAGATTTGATGACCTTCTTGGGTCATGAAGTAGAAGGCGAAGAACACCGCGCCCTCGCTCAGATGGGGTTCAATTCCGATGGCAATACAAAGAAGCAAGCCCAAGTTACGTTCTTGGAAGAGAAAAATCACGTTCCATCCGCATCAGCACTTATCTCCACATCACCAGATAAATCACTATGCATTTTCTGCGAGGGGAAGCATAAGAGTAGTGACTGTATAAAAGCAAAAAATATGTCACTAAATGATTTGAAATCTACTGTCATGAAGAAAAACTGTTGTCTAGTATGTTTAAGATATGGACATTTTGCAAAGAAATGCAAAAGCTCCGTACGGTGCATTATTTGCAATCGAAGGCATTATGCGCTGCTGTGTCCAGATTTAAGCAAGCATCAAACAGCATCCAAAACTGAAGGAAATTCGAACTCTCTCATTTCGGTTGAAGGCACTACGAATGTAATATACTTAAAAACTCTAATTGTACGAGTATATAACAAAAATAAGGTAGAATATGTAAGGGCTCTTCTGGATGACGGATCTCACAGATCTTATATCGAAGAAAGTCTAGCTGTTGAGCTCGATCTATCGCCTTCAGGAGAGGAGTTAATTACGCAAGGACTGTTTGGTGGAGGAGTCACAGCGGAAGCTAAGCATAGGCGTTACGATGTACAAGTTAAAAGTGTGTTCAACAATTTTTCCTGTAAGATACCTGTTCTCGACCAGGCCGAAATTTGTACAACTTTGCCTAACGTTCAAGATCCTGCCTTAATTTCGGAACTAGCTTCTCGAGGCATTAAATTAAGTGATGTTGGAAAACAAGTGTACCCCATCAGAATGCTTTTGGGAGCTGATACGCTTGGTAGAATCATGACTGGTAGAACAGAAATACTTCCATCTGGAATAGCAGCAATAGAAACAAAATTTGGATGGTGCATTTTAGGGTCAAGGAAAAGAAAAAATGTTATGAACATGGTATCCTTAATCTTACAGAACTCTCAACTTCCAAAACTCTGGGACTTGGAAACGCTAGGGATATCCGATCTCATTGAAAGAAAAAATTCGTTGCAGATTGAAGAAGACACCTTACTGCATTTTAAGGAAACAATTACTACAAATGATGAGGATCGTTACGAAGTGTCTTTACCGTGGCTTTCAGGACATCCTTCTCTGTCGGACAATTACAATATCGCAGAATCGAGATTAAAAAGTGTTACGAAACGAATCAAAAGAGAGAAGGTTTTTGACTCATATTGCCAAGTTTTTCGTCAATGGGAAGAAGAGCATATCATTGAGACTGTTTCTACTTCTGATGCTCACACATTTGGCCATTACCTACCCCACAGACCAGTTCTTAAGCCAGATTCTAACACGACCAAAGTTAGACCGGTCTTTGACGCATCAGTAAAAAATCCCGGTTCAGCCTCTTTAAATGATTGCCTCAGTGTAGGTCCTAGTTTAATACAGAAAATTCCAGCATTGTTGACAAACTTCCGATACGGTGTCATTGGGGTTACGGCGGATATCAGGCAAGCATTTCTTCAGATCAGCATTCGTCCAGAGAATAGGAATGTTCTCAGATTTTTATGGTGGGAGGATGAGAGCTGTAGTAAGATAAAAATCTTCGAACACTGCCGAGTGGTGTTCGGTCTTACGAGTAGTCCATTTTTGCTCAATGCTACTCTTGGGTATCATTTAAGCTTGGAAAAATATCAAAACGAAGAACTGGATACAACAATCGAAAAACTGAAGAACGGGTTCTATGTCGATAACCTCATTACGAGTGTGAATACTGATGAAAAACTACGTCAACTGATCACACAGTCAAAAGAAATTATGAAAGAAGCTAAGTTTGATTTACGTTGTTGGGCCTATAATGGAATGGAAGAAGAAAATCAAAACATACTAGGCTTAAAATGGAACATACCGAAAGATGAGCTTTCATGCGTGAGTCCGAAAGTTTGTAGTGATCACGGTAAAATAACAAAGAGAAGTTTATTGGCCCTAGTGAACAGTATATACGACCCCATAGGTTTCACTTGTCCTGCTACACTATTGCCTAAAATGTTGTTGCAAGAAACGTGGCGGCGCAAAACTGACTGGGATGAAATTGTTCCTGAAGATATACAAAGAAAATACTTGAAATGGATCGAAGATATTGATCTTATTAAACAATGTAGTATTCCACGACGAATTTTCCGTGGAAATCCTGATTTAGCTTCTCTACATATTTTTACAGATGCATCTATTTGTGCATTCGCAGCGTGTGCATTTTTGCGTTGCGAGGATGAAGAGGGAGTATCTGTACAGTTGGTGTCTGCAAAGGCAAGAGTAGCTCCCATGAACTCTCCAACAATTCCACGTCTTGAGTTGTTAGCTGCAGCGATTGGAGCTCGATTGTCAAATTCCATTTTAGAAGATCTCAAGATGCCATTAAAAACGTATTACTGGACAGATTCTATGGTTGTCCTCTGTTGGATTACGCGGAAAGAGCCGTGGAACACTTTTGTCGGAAATAGAGCAAAAGAAATACGAGATCTGACAGACATTAAAGCTTGGAGGCATGTGCCAGGCGATATGAACCCTTGTGATTTGCCATCCCGATCTTGTAACTGGAGGCAGCTCCTGCAAGCAAAGTGGTGGGAGGGACCACACTGGTTAAAACAGCCGCAAGAGCTTTGGCCCCAAGCAGAAATTCTCTATCCTGAAGAAGCTTTGTCAGAGTGCAAGAAAACTATAAGTGCTTCTGTTAACTTCACTATCAATGAAAAGTTCAGTGATAGACTTTTGTACTTTTCTCAGTATACGAAACTTTTACGTATGACTGCTTGGATCATAAGATTTTCCCATAACGCAAGTAAGAAATCCCCTAAGATTATCGGTGAACTTACAAACACAGAGCTTGATGTGGCAGAGAAGGCAATTATAAGTTTGATACAGCATGAATGGCCATCTGATGTGAAAGAAAAATACTCAGAAACAATACAGTTTTTTGAGGATGATGGCATCCTAAGAGTTAAAACTAGACTCATACTAAGTGATGACGATGAGCAATTTCAGAAACCTATAGTACTTCCAGATCATGTTATCGTACGAAGAATGATAGAACATACTCATCAAGTTTTAAAGCACGGAGGAATGTTAGTGACATTGGCATTTTTACGACAACGCTTCTGGATCCCTAAGGGTCGAAAGGTGGTACGAGAAGTAATTCGTCAATGTCTTCAGTGTAGAAAGATCTCGACGAAACCTGTGATTCCTGAACCATCACCTTTGCCTCCAGACCGAATTCACAGAGTAGCAAGTTTCCAGGTCTCAGGAGTTGATCTGGCAGGCCCTGTGTTCCTTCGAAATGGGCAAAAGGCATGGATTGTACTGTTCACATGTGCTGTCTACAGAGCGGTCCATTTTGAATTAGTCACATCTCTTTCAACTGAAAGTTTTATGCAAGCTTTACGACGCTTTTTTGCACGGAGAGGTCGTTCTTCAATCATGTACTCGGATAACGGCACTAACTTCACAGGAACTGCTCGGGCCCTCAAGGCGATTGATTGGTCTTCAGTTCAACGTGAATGTGCCATTGAAAAAATCCAGTGGCGCTTTAATCCACCTTCCGCACCTTGGTATGGCGGATGGTGGGAGCGAATGGTGCGAGTACTGAAGGAGCTCCTACGGAAAAGTTTGAAAAGAGCATGCGTGACTTACGAAGAGATGTTAACTCTCCTCTGTGATTGTGAGAAAACCATCAACAGTAGACCCCTTACGTATTTGTCTGATGACCCGAATGAATTACAACCGTTAACACCTGCACATTTCATTCAAGATCTCCGTGAAGGAGATACAGTGGATTTGGACGTGGTGGATTCTCGCCATCTTCTAAAACGTGTACGATACGTCCAGTCATTAAGACAAAATTTACGACAACGTTTTCTAAAGGAATATTTGGGAGAGTTAGTGCGGCATCCCAAAGTCCCTTCCAATGGAAGGAAAATATCCGTAGGCGAAATCGTTCTAGTGCAAGCTAACAATTCTAATAGAATAACTTGGCCACTAGCTAGAGTGATCGAGTTATACACAGGAAAGGACTCAGTTCAACGAGTTGCAAAGTTACGTACTGCGAGTGGAGAAATTATTCGGCCCCTCCAGAGAATATACCCGTTAGAATTGACTTCCGATGAGGCTGCTAAATTTCCAGGCTACTATAAGAAGATTACCGAGGAAGAGCGAGTGGACAGAAGGGTTACGAAACCAGACATGGTTGTTTCTAAAAGCCCATCTCCAGTTCCAGTGATAGTTCAGAAAACTAGATGTGGAAGAAACGTGAAGGCTCCAACTAGACTGAACTATTCAAAGTGATTAAGATTTGTGTTGCACAATCATGCAACACAAAGGTGGGAGTATGTTGTAACTCCAGTTAAGCCACTTCCTAAGAACTATAGCGTCAAACATTTAGGTAATGATATTGTAAAACTGAATCTGGCAACAGATAAGAATCGGGAAAAATGTTTTTGTTCTTTCGATAAAGTGGACTTGGAAAATAAGTGGATGTAAACAGTTACGAAAATATTGGCTGTAAGATTAAGAATTAAGTTTTAAGTGTCCTTTCAAGTAGTAATAAATGCTTTTATAAGAAATTAATTATCCCGGCTCCAGTTTCTACACCAACTTTCCTATTTTAAATTTCTCAGTGTGTTTAATTATTTTTATTAAGTTGTGCTTTTTCGACTCAATTGTTTTGAGCGTTTTTTTTTTTTCAGTGCATCAGGCCTTTCATGATTTTTTTCACCTATTTTCTACTTTGTCAGAAAAGTAAGCTAAAACTTTTATTGATTTACAATTTTGTCAGTCTTTTCCTACCCGTTGAACATATAGCAGAACTAGTAAAAGTTATTCTAGTGTTTTTAAACAGTACGCAATTAATATGCAATATGTTTTACATTTACGTTACAGAGACTTTTCGTTACAGTGACCAATTTGTTTGAACGGCAGGGGTTTTTACAATGAATGCCGACTCTATTAGTATATTTTAAGAATGGAAATAATTATTTCCCTCTACCATTGATGTAATTTCCGACGTGGATATAATTTTGCAACTATTGATATTTACTAATTCGTTTTCTTTTTAAAATTATTTATTTTTCCTCGATTTCAATTTAAAAAAAAATAAATGTTTTTGCTAAGAGTTGGCAGATAGTGAAACTTCTTGTATCGATTTTTTTTTTTAAATAAGAACTGATATCATAATCCATGACAATTTAATTTCTACCCCAAAGATTATTTCTTTCATTTTTTGTACATGAGCTCATATTAGCTGCTTTTCATACTTATTTAATTATCCTGAATTATTCATTTAGAAACACGTGCAATATATTTTAACTTATAATAATTAACACATACAACTTAGTTCAGTAAAAAACTTAAAATAACTAAAATTCTAAAATGTATTGTTATCAATCGTAAAAAGATAAAACTTTAACTTCTTTGTAAAGTTTTCGCTTCTCTGGATAAAGCTCTCTGCTTTCCACATCATAGTCTTTTTTTTTCCAGCATTCTTTTTTTTTCGCTCATACACGTAGTTAACGTAAAACATCTTTTACTTTCTTTGCGAATGACCAAACATGGAAATGATGCGATGTCAAGCAAGCAGCGGAAGGGAGAATCGGGAGGTAGCTTCAATTTCTTGCCAAGTCTTCAAATTTGGCTACTTTTCGGCCGACTTTAAGACCCCTTATCTCGAAAACGAGGGGACGAGGGCACTTGATCTTTGGGTCAAAGACATGTCTCAGTATGCTCTTTCGAATGGTACCATTTTTAACTTTTTTCATTATTACTTAAGTCGAGTACTTTCCTGGTAAGGAAGATAGAATCAGAAACGAGAAAGAAGTATTGGTTTAATAAGAGTTACTTTCTGTAAAATAAATTCAAAAAGTTCTTCAGATATTTAAACGCTTCCTAATGAAAAATTTGAATTTGTTTTCATTACACTGAAACTACCCCCAAAACACTCCAACTACGGAGGCATTAATTGTATTGCAGACTAGTGTAATTTCTATTATTTTTTAAAGGGAAAAATGCCAAAAAAAAGTTCTTGAAACTTCCGATTGAGGTTTATTTGGCACAGTAACTGCTAGAAAACCGTAGTCAAATAAATGAATCTGAAACTTAGATAATTGGTGAAAGTGCAAAATACTAAAGCAGAGCTTCATCCTTATGAAAACGATTTTTGAATATTCTCTTGCACAATTGCCCCACCATACGTTATACATTTTTCTATCAGTCTTATTAATACTTGATGCTAGCTACTTGCACGGTTTACCTTGAAAATAAAAGTTGTGTCACGTGACCCATTCTCAGAACCAAGCTTAAATAGAACGGGGGGGGGGGGAATAAAATGTCCCGTGTCAACGTGTAGAAAAGAGCAATTTTATGAATCTAAATATAAATCAGACCTCTTTGCCATTTTCTTTAATTCTAAAAGTTTAGTCATTGTTATTAGTTGGCGTAAATATTCCGTTTTACGGATTTTGTGGCAAAAACCCCGCTGTGGGGATCGATCCTTCGTAGTGGGGCAAAAATTCTCCTATGTGAATTCTTGATCATCAAATGACCCCTGTGCCAAATTTGGCACAAAAATAGATTTAAAATGTGGATTTGCAGTAGGAAAACCTGTGTGGGAGGTCAAACCCTTCCCCAAGAGAGACGAAAATTCCTCATTTGAGTATTTGAACATCAAAGGACCTCTGCGCGCTCTTCGGCGAATACCCGACCAAAACTGTATTTTTATGAGGAGGTTGTGCCAACTGTAGGGGAACCCCCCCCCTGGAAATTCTAAAGTAGCGATTCCCAAGATTTTTAGGCCGCGGAATTCTTAGTGCTTCACATTTCACTTAGTACTTCAAGTAACCCCAATCTTGTTAATCACTGAACTACGAAACGTTAATGATCTGGAAGTCTGTGCTAATCAATTCGCTATCATGATAACTTCCATGTAGAAGAAACTAGGAGAGGAAGCTTGAGCTAGGGTTCCGCGGATCATACTTTGGGAATCCCTATTCTAGAGCAGCGGTTCTCAAACTTTTTATCCATGGAATTCTTAGTGCTTCATCTACTTCCAAAAGCCCATTAATGACTACACGACTAATTGTCAGCGGTCTGGAAGTTAAATGCTACTTCGGGAAGAAATTTTAGCTGGGGTTCCGCGTCACACACTTTGAGAACCGCTGTTCTAAAGCATTAAATAACTTATACCCCAAATTTGCTCAAGACCCGGCGTAAATTGTAGATTGGGAAAATAAACATGCACGCCACACACACACACATACACACAAACATCCCTCCATTTTTATATGTATAAATAATAGCTTGCTCTAGCTCTTAATTGTTTAGAGTAGCAGTCATGCTGAACCACAACTGTTTTATTTTCCTACCATATTGTGACCAAAACTAATCATATATGTTTTTTAAAACCATTTTGTATTCTAATCACTTATATAAATTAATATTAGCAATGAAAATTGTAATGAGAACTGCATTCATTAACTTTTGACTATTTTATGGCGAAAATGTGGAGTTTTCACTTAAAGCTGGCTTTTTTCTAGAGAAGGTATAGAAGAAGAAAGATCATTTTTTACAGGGGATAATGGAAGACGAGAAACATGTACTTTTTGAACGCTTACATATTTATTTATTTTCAAAATTCAGCTTTCGTACGGTATATTTTAAAACATGGGCATAAAGACTATCAGAAACATTTCTAAAAAATTCAGATTCCTTTTATCTGGTCCGGTATCAGGTTCATTACTGTTTCCCATCCTGTTATTTCATAACAAAATCGGAGGAAAGTACAACTCCCTGTCTACAGTATACTACACAAATAAGCGTAAACTAACTCTCAAATTGCTCGCCTAAAAAACCTAGCGAGCGTAAAAGCTATACTTGAAATATTTTTCAACCCAACTTTTCCTGAATTACTACATATTGTTACAAATCTTGTAAATAGTTGTTGTTTTTCCTGCCTTGCATCATTTTCATTAGTTTTGGTTTTATCTGACGTCATGTTGCAAATGTATCTGAAGATATCACTTTTATCATCTGTATACCGGCCCTGAAACACTTTGCAGTTTTTACACTTGCCCTAGCTTTAATAAGCGTGAAGACATTTTCGCGTGGTTTTTTTTCTTATAGCTAGAATTTGTGAATGGATTGTTCAAAGTTATAAATGAAACAAAATATTCCAGGTTTTTCTCGAATATTGTCGTAATTTCTTTCCGTGTATAAATAGCTGGCCTTGAACACAAGTCAGTCAGTTTTTCTCAGATGGGATTTTCTGAGAGGCTCGTTTTTATTCGCTTGGGCGATGTTTTGCTTTTGTAATTTCTTAATTACTGTTCACGTTAGATACGTGGTGCTAAGTTACTGTTGAGAGTACAGTGTACTGTTTGTTACCTAATTGCTGGATGTTTGGCAATTGTTTCCTGCTCATATTGTAAATAGTGTACATACTTGTAAATAAATGTATAGTTATTTCTTCAAGATTGGAATGATTATTTAAGAAAGTTGAAGGTGCTACGGACTCGTTACAATATGTTAGAAACAGTAGTGTACTTAGCATAAGTGCGCCCCCTGCAAGATTTGTAAGTGCGTCACCCCTAGAAGAAAATTATATATAACTTTAAAAAATATTTTTTCAGTGTGACTCATAGTGCTATGTTTTGGATTGTGCGCCCTCGAAATCTGGCTCCCCCCTCCCCAGTGCCGAGGGGAGTTGAGGGGATGCTATGTACGCGAATGGTTAGATACATTGAAAAGTGAAAAATGTGAAAAAGTCGAGAAAATTAAAGGATCGGTCTGAGAGGGGGAAAAAAAACCCTCTTTCATGGCACCCGGCTTTTTCGAGAAAAACAGTTAAGGGTGAATATCAGGAAAAGTGCTAATTTAATTCACAAATGAATTTCTCGAGCACTTCCAAATAAAAATCAAAAAAATTTCTTTCTTCATACAGTAAACTGCGTCACACATACAATCCATGACAAAATTTTCAGGTTTTACTTTAATTTGGGACAATAGAACTCTTTTTATTGCCTCAATGTCATGTCGGCAGCGCGTCACACATTCGAATCGCTAAGTTCAAAAAAATCCTGTGGATTATAAAACTTCGCAGCAGGAACAAATACAAAAGGAAATAACGTGTTTTCATCTATGACGATTAACTCTGAATTTAGGTCGATAAAAAAAAGCAATTTCTGCTTGTCACAAGTTTTCATACCATGAGGAGTGAGCCAACTTCCGGAATGATAACATCTAGACAAAACATTTTTTGGAGCCAAAAATTACGCTGGGCGAAGCACTAATATGTGATGTTTCAGTTCCGATAGAAAATTTTCACTTCGGCTGCATTGAATTACAGGTAAGATTTTTTCAATCTTGACTTTTCTGTTTCTAGTAAATGAAGTGTCATGTCGGCAGCGGAAATTAAGACACAAAATAAATTAATTTTTCAATCTATTTTTGCATAATGGAAAAGAAACCTACCGTCAAGGGCATAACAAGGCGTTTTTATTTTCGAATCTTTAATTAGGGATGTTCAGCTATCATATTGGGGGAAATTTGTCATGTTGGCAGCGCCGAAGTAGAAGATATTTGTTACGAAACTGATGCGTGCGTTACCGATGTTTTTTCGCATTTCTTTCTTCGTGTTATGAGTTGAGTTTTAAAGAACAAAGATAATTTCAAGTGCATCGTTTTTCCTGCCAAATTTTACATTATTGGAAGCAGTTTAGTTATGGTTTTTTTAAAATGCTTCAAAAACAATAATTTTTCCGCAAAATTTGAGTTTTCAAACAAAATTATTGCTATTTTTCACCCTCTTTTCTTTTACATTAATATTCAGACCTTCGTTCGTAACTACTGCACCCAAAAGTATAATTTTGTTTTAAAATGTTAATTTTGTTTTAAATGTTTAAACTTGTTTTAAAATGGAAACGAACAGTTTAGTGCAAATCTCCCTCCCCCGCCAAACTCTGACTATCTTGAATTAATTTTGTTTTTTTAAGATTGTGTTAAGAATTTAATTTTATTTTGATTTTTTAACTATTAAACTGCGTATTTATCTGTTTGAAAAAACTTTGTCGCACTAATTTAAACTTTAACTTTTAATTAGTCTCTAATTGTATTTATGAAACAAAAAAGCGTTCAGGCTGTGTAAGTATTATTGTATTCTAAGTAATAATTATTTTCCTTTCAAACATAAAATGTAGTGAATGTGTTTACTTTTGTACATTAAGTGTGAAATCTGTAATATTTGTCAGATCGGTAGCATTCTCATTATGTCGGTAACGCTCAAAGACAACCCCCCTAAAATGGGGGTAAATGTTCACCTCTACCATGCCCCTAATTTTGAAAAAAAATTGTTACTAATGTGTATTTGAAATACCCTATTAATTTTATTTTTTGAGTATCTTCAAAAATTGAAAATTTCCATGGTCAAATTGGCACTTTTCCTGATATTCACCCTTAAATTGCTTAGGGATGTACTTGTACCTTTTCTTTCGCCCTTTGAACGAAATTACGTACAAATTTCTTTCCCTGAAAGAAATTTCTTGCATATTTTCCATACTTAACGAAATTAATTTTCTAATCGAAACGAACTTTACTTACACAAGGTAGTCAATATAAATATTTTTCCAGCAAGGAATCCTTGATTTTAAAGCGTTTAGTTTGTAAAATACTAATTCTATGCTCTTAAAATTACTCTATCGGGTTGCTTTTTTATGATCTGAAAACTGAATTCGATCAAAAGAGAGCCAGCGAAGCATTGAGCTCAACACGAGAAAAAGCATCCTTTGTATTTAAAAATAGAAATTGGCTAAAGTACTCGTTATCATTTCTACTTTGATTTACTGCTCATTTTATTATAAAAAAAGTTCTATAGACAAGTAAATCATGTGAACGTACTTTCAACTGATAATGTGGAAAGGGTCATAATTTTCAAACTCCGATTTGCTTAACACAATGATAAGATGTTTAAAAACTGATTAGTCTATCTCTCTACTCTATTTTACTGCATAACGGTATTTTTGATTAGCCAAAATGTTATTATATTTTACTTGGTTTTTTGAAATGGAAAAAAATCAAGGTTATAATGAAACAAATGAAATCTTGGCAAATATTACCAATTTAGAAATGCCTAATTAGTTGAGTTCGACGAATTAGACGCTTTTTGCCAAACAGTCATTGCGATTGTTTTCCTAAACGAGCTGATGTATTTAGTGTGTAGGCTATGGTGTAGGCTGAAAAAATGTGGCTAGTCGGAATTCTGAGAATATTCTAAGCTTGCACTGAAAATAGCGACCTGTTTGCATAAACACTTGTTTGAAAATGTGACATTGATTTCTACTCGCAATGTCAAAACAGTTGCAGCAGTAAAAAAAAAAGAGCTCATGTTTTTGTTTTTTCTTTCAGAACTTTTAAAATTGTAATTAGAATGAAAAAAATCTTTATATTATGTATTACCTTTTGTATTATGTAAATCATTAAAATATTTCAATAATTTGATTATTTTTTACCTCTTTTCCATAATACTTTTACGTCCATGTTTATTTCAACAATTGTCTTTGAAATTGTTGAAATAAATATGGGCGAAGCGAATTTTAAATTGTTCAAGTATTTATTTGAGCAATTTCCATTGAATTTTAAACAATTCAAAAGAGGAAGGGGATGGGGGGGGAGGTCTATGGTGATGATTTTATCATTTAAGATGTCTTTTCAAATTGATTGGTTTCAGGCAGGTCAACTTAAGAGAAATTTGGACATAGAATATGAGAATTCCTTTTTAGATGCTAGAGTAAAATAGCAAAGAAAAACACGTGTCGTCAACAAGGCCAAATCTGAAAAAACGCCAAAAATACTATCAAACTAAAAAAAAAGTTGGGAACAAAAAAAAAAAAAAAAAAAAAAAAATCTGTCTTTTTTTTCTTTTTTTCTTTTTTTTTTTATTAAAGTCCTGGAATCCCAATTGTTGACTTATTATGATGAAGTTTAGGGGTAGCATTTGGTTCAGGACTTTTTCCCGGAATTTTCTCAAAATTAACTCCTAGAAATTCAATCGAAGCGCGGACTGTTTCGCTGGAAATTTGTAGAAATTGAAGTTCTTATATGGGCGATTCTCTGTAAACTCGTCATTTTTCACATGAAATCTGTCCGGGAACGGTTTTTTGAAATGTTCGTATAATTATAATGCCATTGCTCAGAAAATTAATCTATTACTTTGGTTTGAAAGAGGGCCAATTGAAGCTTGTGTTTTTCTGATAAATCGAGATAGGGGGTAAGTCCCCCGCCTAGTATAACTAGGCAGGGGACTGTGCCAGGTGACTGTGTTTTTGCTCTTTGTAGCGTAATATCTGCGAAACTATTGGAACATAATTAGTTACGAGACTACCTATAAATTTAGGTACAAATCGTGGACATAATAACTAATATGTTTTATAATTAAATTAGTTGACATTAATAAAATCACTTCCCAGAGGACTGTTTTCGCAACGGTCACGATGCATACTTTCATCACAAATGTGGCTCTCAAATTAAGCAAAGTAGCGTTTTAACACCGTTCTCGGCGATTTCGGCAAATTCACACTGATTACTTTAAACTTCATGCCAAAAACAATTTGCAAAAGTTATAGATTTTTCGTATTACAGCTTTGAATTTGTTGCAGGGGACTGTTTGAAAAAACTCCGGACAGAATTGACATGACAATTTTAAGTTTTAGAAAATACGTAATTATGCCTTATTTCATAAGAAAAATATAGCTTCATTATTCTATTTTTAGATATTAATTGCCAAATGTATGTAGTGTTAATAGGTTTTTTGAAATACTATCTTTAACAGTTAAACTATGTGATTGGGACAGCCAGGGGACTGTGTTTTTGGCGCTTAGATAATTTCTAGAAAAAAAAATTAAATTGTTATCACTCCAAATACAATTGGGCCACAAAGTATTAATGCTTTACTTGTATTTAGAGTTATAATTACTTTATTACACTTTATTATTTTTAAAATACTTAGTCCGGACAGCCAATTACCAGTTTACAGAGAATCGCCCATATAAAAATATTAGATTATCTTAGGAGACGTTAGAGAGGGGAGGGGGTCAAGGGCTCTGGTCTGAGGGAGGTTGACGCAACCCCATAGCCTCTCTCTTCTGGATTCACTACTGCGCTCAAGTATTGATCTTACTCAAAAGTGTTCATATTTTTCTCCTATATACATTAATTTTAAAGTTGTAATAATACATATAGTCCAGTCAATCTATGCAAAAAAAAAAAGAGCTAAAATCGCAAATCATGATGTAGTTCTAAATTTTTAATATGTTGTTTGGGTCCCTTAGGGTAGTGTAAATCTAAGTTTGCACCTTTCTAAAACCTGTGCTCGCTGCGAAACTCGCGAAAAACTGCAAAATTTTTAGACATTTTTCCGTTTTTCCTTTTTAACTCCTAAACTATGCAACTTTTGATAATGCGTGTGAATAACCATTTTAAAGAACACTACATTTGCAGAAATTTAAGCTCAAGTCAGGCGCTGTAGGATCAATAGTTTAGGAGATATCGTGCTTCAAAAAATGGAGTTTTTTTGCGAAAAATGAAAAAATGAAGCTTTTATCATATTTTGGAGCAAATATCGACATGAATTCTTATTCTACAAGACAAAAAATGGACATTTAATTACAACA
Organism: Uloborus plumipes; assembly: GCA_038373865.1. NCBI lineage: Eukaryota > Metazoa > Arthropoda > Arachnida > Araneae > Uloboridae > Uloborus > Uloborus plumipes. Next base: position 48,172 of record JAXGGA010005640.1, read on the forward strand.
TATTTAATCAGCTTTTATTCAAGCCCAAACAGTAGTCTGTAGGCTCAATATTTCATTTACAATCGCTAAAAATAAATATTTAAAATTTTGAGAAATGAGCAAAATCGTTTCCTAATAAGAATAGGAGGGCAGTAGACAGTAAAAAAATGCGTAGAAGGGTATTAAAAGGGCAACACTGTATTAAAATGTTATTTTGAAAATTAAAGAAAAAACTTTTCAGGTCATTTTCATTCTTTTTTTTTGCTATTTTTATCATGGTTCTTGTTGGCTGTGGTCTTATCCTGACTGTTTTTAGATTTTCCTCTATCACTCCTGAACTATGCAACTTTTGATGATACGTGTGCAAACCAAATTTTGAAGAACACTAAATTTGCAACAATTTAAGCTCAAGTGGAGTTCTGTAGGATGAATAGTTTAGGAGATATCGTACTTCAACAATTTGTCATTTTTTGCGAAATATGAAATAAATATGATTCGATCATGATTTGAACCAAATATTGACATAAATTCTTATTCTATAAGACCAAATATAGACATTTAATTACGGTAGATCTAACCAGCTTTCATTTAAGCCTAAAAAGAAGTCTGTAGGTTCAATATTTCATTTACAATTGAGAAAAAACAAATTTTCGGAAATTGAAATTTTTTTTGGGAAATGAGAAAAATTGCTTTCTAATAAGAATAGGAGAGCACTGGACAACAGAAAAATGCATAGAGTTTTATAAAAAGGGTAACACTGCATTAAAATATTATTTTCATAATTAAAAAAAAACCTTACAGGTTAATTTAGCTCAATGTTTTTCTTTTTTTTCTTTTGTGGGTCTTTACTAGCTGTGGTCCTATAGCTAAGCTGCAAAAAAAGAATGTGATCTTTGTTCGGTCTCAAGATTTTTGTGTATTTTCTTCATCTTCGAGAACTGGAATGGCAAGGAAGTTGTAACAAATCTTTCCGTATTTAAATGTACATCTTGAGACAGAATAAAGATCACATTCTTTTTTTGCAGCTTAGCTATTGGACCACAGCTAATAAAGACCCACAAAAGTAAAAAAAAGAAAAACATTGAGCTAAATTAACCTGTAATGTTTTTTTTAATTATGAAAATAATATTTTAATGCAGTGTTACCCTTTTTATAAAACTCTATGCATTTTTCTGTTGTCCAGTGCTCTCCTATTCTTATTAGCAAACAATTTTTCTCATTTCTCAAAAATAATTTCAATTTCCGAACATTTGTTTTTTCACAATTGTAAATGAAATATTGAACCTACAGACTTCTTTTTATGCTTAAATGAAAGCCGATTAGATGTACTGTAATTAAATGTCTATCTTTGTCTTGTAGAATAAGAATTTATGTCTATATTTGGTTCAAAATTATGATTGAAGCATATTTATTTCATTTTTTGCAAAAAATGACAAATTATTGAAGTACGATATCGCCTAAACTATTCGTCCTATAGAACTCCACTTGAGCTTAAATTGTTGCAAATTTAGTGTTCTTCAAAATGGGTATGAACACGTATCATCAAAAGTTGCATAGTTCAGGAGTGATAGGGGAAAATTTGAAAGCAGTTAGGTTAAGATCACAGACAACAAGAGCCATCATAAAAATAGCAAAAAAAAAAAAAAAAAATGAGTGAAAATGACCTGTAATTTTTTTAAATATTTTTAAAATAATATTTTAATATAGTGTTGCCCTTTTAATACCATTCTATGCATTTTTTTATTGTCCGATATCTCCTAAACTATTCGTCCTACAGAACTCCACTTGAGCTTAAATTGTTGCAAATTTAGTGTTCTTTGAAATGGGTAAGAACATGTATCATCAAAAGTTGCATATTTTAGGAGTTATAAAGGCAAAACTGAAAAATGTCCAAAAATTTCGCAGTTTTTCGCGAGTTTCGCAGCTAGCACAGGTTTTAGAAAGGTGCAAACTTAGATTTACACTACCCTAAAGGGCTGGTTTCCTAGAATCGTCGCCGATGCCGGGCGCGACGCACGCTGGAATCAGAACCAGTTTGATTGGAGCGTGGCGTGAAGCGACGTCAATCTGCGGCTCAGGCGCATGCGCAGAAGGCGGCGGCGTCTGTCGCCTCGCCAGAGATCGACGATTTCACTCCTAGGAAACCGGGCCTAAAGGGACCCAAACAACATATTAAAAATTCAGAACTACATAGCGATTTGCGATTTTAATGTCTAATTTGACTGGACTAATATATTTTTAACTCTTCGGATTATGTCGCAACCCATAAGAAATGCTTCGCGACCCCATTTGGGGTCGCGACCCACAGGTTGTGAACCACTGCTCTATTGTATTAAATTATATACGTATTATACATAGCTTCGAGGATCAGAATTAGAAATTTCAGTGATGGTCAGTTCAGTAAAATAATGGAACGACTACACAACTACACATTTTGTTCTTAGAATCCAAGCATTAAAAAATTAAACTCATCTATTTTATTTAGCAAAAAGGTGTTCTTCTCCCAAAGGTGATGGCACACCTCTCTCGAATGTTACAGAGCACCTATCCTCTGTTACGTTTTCAGTTCTTTTAAGGGCGATTCTCTGTAAACTCGTCATTTTCCACACGGATTCTGTCCGGGCATGGTTTTTTCAAATGTTCGTATAATTAAAATACTATTGCTTAGAAAATGAATCTATTACTTTGGTTCGAAAGAGGGCCAATTGAAGTTTGTGTTTTTCTGATAAATCATGATAGGGGATTAGTCCCCTGCCTAGTATAACTATAGGCAGGGACTGTGCCAGGTGACTCTTTATTTACACTTTGATGCGTAATATCTGCAAAACTATTGGAACATAATTAGTTACGAGACTACCTATAAGTTTAGGCACAAATTGTGGACATAATAACTAATATGTTTCAAAATTAAACTAATTGACATTAATAAAATCACTTCCCAGAAGACTGTTTTCGCAACGACCCTGATGCATACTTTTATCACAAATGTTGCTCTCAAACTAAACAAAGTATCATTTCAACACCATTCTCAGCAGTTTCAGCAAATTCACACCGATTACTTTAAACTTCATGACAAAAAACATTTGCAAGAGTAACAGTGTTTTTCTATTGGAACTGTGTGGATTTGTGGCAGGGGACTGTTTGAAAAATCTCCGGACAGAATTTACATGACAATTTTAAGTTTTAGAAATACGTAATTAGACCTTATTTCATAAAAAAAGATATAGTTACATTATTCTATTTTTAGATATTGATTGCCAAATTTATGAAATAGTGCTTTGGAGTGTTAAACTATTGGATTGAGACAGCCAGGGGACTGTGTTTTTGGTGCTTAAATAATTTCTAAAAAAATAATAATTGTTATCGCTCCAAATGAAGGGACAAGTGGACAAAGGTGATATGTGACAATCTTAGTTTTACTTACTTTTTACCATGGATGAAGGTGTTAAGGTAATAATTTTTTCTAAAAACTTTTTCTAGAAATTAAAAATATTGTCACATATCGCCTTTATTCACTTGCCCCTTCAACGGTGTATGTGAGTTAACACAATTGAACATACACTAAATTGAATTGGTGTTAGTCGGCGAGATTCAAATGTCACATATCACCTTTATATACAATTCCCCTTCAAATACAATTGGGCCACAAAGTATTAATACTTTACTTGTTTAAAATCCGATAATTACGTTATTACACTTTATTATTTTTAAAATACTCGGTCCGGACAGCCAAATACGAGTTTACAGAGAATCGCCCTTAACACTTTCACCTTTTTATTTATTTTTTGACCCATTGCCTTCAGAGATTTAAAAAGAAGTTGATTTCATTGCTTCAAATTTGATATCAGAATCCTCTTAAAATATTCGATGGCGCAATCTGCGCCATTATTCTCCCCGTCCGCCTTGTATGCACCCCCGATTAGTCATTATGGACAGTTTTTGTTCACGCAATACGAAATTGACTTAAATCAATCATATTTTAGCGTAAAAATGACTTTTAAATCAAAGGTTTCCACACGTAGAACAAAGTATTAATTTTTTACCGGAAAAATATGAGCTTCAGAAAATAATTTTTGCATGGAATATTTTCTTAAGATATGTAGACACACGTGAATTCACTTTCAAAATTTCGCACGAAATTATAAAATGAAATTAAGTGCAGGTTATTCTCTGATTTTCTGGGTCACACACGTAATGCTACACTTAAAATTTTGTGAAAAAAATTAGAGTTATTCCATACAAAAATTATTGCTATTAAAATAATCCTAGATATGCTCGGTTGTCATACTAAAGAGATATAAAAGATATTTCAATAACTTAATCCAAATTTTTAGTGCTATTTGACAAAACACAGCGTCAAATCTCACACACGGAACGCTGGAATGGCCTTGTAAAGGAAGTCAACTATAAATGCTTGCAATTTTTGTTATATTTCCCTTTACACACTTTAAGTTAAAGTAAAATAATGTTAAAAGATATTTACTTACTTAAATATATTTTATATATTAGTTCTATAGTCTGTTTTCTGGTACCAAGCCAGATCTATCTTATTTCTTTATCAAGTTTCATGATTTACCTCTCATTTTAAAGCTTATCGTGCCGGCTACTCATGAACAACAGAACAACGGCCACAAAACCTTTTTTTTCAGTCAAAAAAAATTTTTTTTCTGTTTTTTATGACACATTACATTAATAAGTAGCCTCCAAAAATTAAGAAGCGTTGACGCGGTCTGTAGAACGCAGTGCGTGTAATGGGAAGGTTATGAGTTCCAATTTGGGCCGGAAAATGTTTTAATAGGTTTTTTCTTCATCAAAATTCCAATCCAACTTTCCATCTGTATTATTTCTCAAAGGGGTTTACGGGGGGGGGGGCACATCATAATTTAAAAAAAATCATCAAGCTCCAATCCCCCCTAATTTGTATTAAATTTCATTTTTAGGGTTTCAATTTCGAGAAATTTACTATTGAGGGCTCCGAATATCTTCTCCCCCAACGCCCCTAAAGGTTGTCTTAAACTCCGGTTTTGAACTACAAATTTGAAAATTTTCTGATTAATTATACATACTTACGCGGCAAGGTTCATTTTGCTGAAATTTAGATTTAGTTATCTCTCTCCTAAACCAGAAGATAAAAACACTCTCTCTTTCAGTATTTAAATGTGATTGAAACTAAATATGGACCTACCTAGTTTCTTGACCTCACGATTACCTTGCCTCCTAAAACATTTATATGCTAAGCTGTCAACATTTTTTTCTTAGAAATCTAAAGAAAGGGAATTAATGTGAACTTTCTTCGATTGAATATTACTTGAAAATATTCTACAAAAACAACTATCTCGATTTTATTTTTGGTTTCCTTGATTGTTTATATACTTCAAAAAACGAAATGAAACTTTTTCGAAAGAAAAAAAAACAATAAGTAAGACGAAGACGAAACGAAGAAAATGAAAGAAAGAAACCTAAAAATTTTACTTTTCTCTGGCTTAAAAAATAATAATTTAATAATAACATCAATGACAATAAACGTATAAAGTTGAACTTAGGCAAAGTTAAAAATTTTGAAAATAACCGTAGACTTCTTATTTAAAAACTCTTAGATATCAGTATTTGGTTTAAACCCACTCCCGCTACCAAAAGATATCCCCCCCCCCTACCTCCGCAAAAGGAGTAATGTTTTTAACTGGAACGCACTTCTCACTTCGAGTCTCACTTTTTTCACAAACATCTACCGAATAACAACTTAGTTCCGTTTCTAACAACAACAGGCCCTAGTATCACCCAATCAACGATTAGTTCAAAACGGAAACATTAAACAGTAAGCTCTGGCGATATTTGTATGTGACATAGGCTTTTTCACCTCACGCGTTTGAAGCACGAGTTTACCCCGTGCTTGGCAAAAGTCCAAACACGAGTGTCCCACGTCACAGCTCTCATGAAAAAGACTGCAAATAAAGATAAAAAATGAAGAGGAAAACACAAGAACAAACAACTATAAAATTCGCAAAATATCGCTTATGTTTACTCGATCTTTTTCAGATTGCGCACTAGACAAAAAAACTCGGTCTGCTTAAAGATGCACTCTTTCCCACAAATTAAGAGAAAAGGAAATATAAGAACAGGTTGCGTAAACTCGATTTGTTCAACAATCTGAGCAGATCTGTGACGATCAATTTAAGCCATTTTGATTAACACTTTTGAGAGTACTTATCAAATTTAAGACTCTGATACATTAGTTCATTTCAAGGTTCGGTCACTGAAATTGTGCAAAATCAAGCCAAAATCTTTTACTCTAACACATGCTTAATTTCTACCCACAAAATACGCGGGAGCTTTACATTCTTCAGGATGCATATTCATACTCAATTGTAGTGCTGTAGTTGACAAAATAAAAAAAGGGGGCTTGGGGGGGGGGGGGCTCACCAAAAGAAAAGATGATTTGAAACCATGGTCGCCGGCAGAGGGTGCACCCCCTGGCTTTTTATTAAAAAAGAAATAATGATTTTTATAGCAATTTTTTTTTCTTGTTTATTGCTTCAGTAGAAAATAACATTTTTGCCACTAGAAAAAGAATTTAGTACTTTTTTTATTTTCACTAATATTTTTTTAGTAAAACACATTTTTTTTGCTTATTTTATTCAGTATTTTTTTTTTCCGGTGCACCCCCCTGCCTATGATTCTGCCGGCTAGTCAGACAGGGGAAAAGGTGTTAATGCTCTTGAACTAACATGTGGGAAATTTCATTACATTTTGATAAGTATTTTTGTTGCTGGATTGATTTTGAAATTATGACTCTTACATAGTTATACTCCATATAGAATTGCAAAAATAATAAATGATACCTTGTTTACACGCGAAAAATTTATTGAAAATCATCTATTCCGTGTTCATACTTGCAATGACGCCCTAATGGGAGGTCACGGAAAGTCATTGGGACCTCCCAAAATTTTCCTTATTTTGCGAATTTTGTCTGATCACTCAGCAACTTTAAAAACATCATTGCAAAATTACAATTAAAAAATCATGCAATGATGCTACTCTCATATTTTTTATACGGTAAAATTCGTGTTTCATTTAGAAAATTGTGAATTCCCTCCTCTCTCAGAAGTTTTAGATCGGTGGCACCTATGCATACATACCAGTTTTGCGGTGAAACTGACTTGGAATGTGCGAATGAGAGTCGCATGCACGTTAAACTGCGCAAACAGCTCCTTCACTATCACTACTTCAATATAGCTTCAATTATTACGTTTCTTTTGCCCAACATTAAAAAAATTTTTTTTTTTTTTTAAATCATAGACGGAATTCGCTCAGGATGGCAATTCTCGTTGTTTAGTGATTTATGTGATACTTGTTAATAGAAATGTTTTCCCAAATTACGAAGATGTTATCAAATAAAATGAATGGAGCCATTATATACTGAAAAGTGACAGTGAGACTAAGAAGGGAGAGGGACTAATGCACAAGGAAATATATGACATGGTTGTGAAAAAACAAAACAAAACAAAAAAAAAAAATGTGTCCAAAAGTGTCTATTCTTACTTTTCTACATAAACGAGTGGAAATGATGTTTTGAAATTGTTTTTTAAATGCAAAATTCTTGGAATATCATCCTAAAATACCAGATAAAAAATTAGACAAGTTTCGCAGTGCCAGTGCCAATCAAGTATTATTTAAAATTTCATCTTACAAGAGCAAAGTAATCAGTAATTGCATCGGTCCTCACAAAAAAAAGAAGAAAAAAAGAATATAAAGAAAATTAAAAAAGAAAAGAAAACGGCGACGCAAAAATTTCCTTATTTATCAAAGCAGCAGTACAGGAGATGCACAATTAACAAATGAAATCAAAGGCTGATTTTTTTATTTATTTATTTTTTTTATCAATAGGGTATCACGAGTACGAACATGAAATAAGATAAATGAGGTGGGTTTTTGATAAACAGAAGTGCAAAAAACCATCATTGTTTTTATGAATGATCGGCAAAGAATCATTGCTTTCAGTTTCAGCAAAGAACTGGTAATTGGAGTCAATGGCGTTAATCATATGAAAAATATAGGAACAATGTTAATAGGAATGTTAGGAATGTCAATAGGAACAATGTCAGAGGGGCCGTTCAAAAAGGTAAAATTGTCGTCAATATATTTTAACCTTTTATTTGCGCCTATTAACGTCGTTATACTTTAGATGTTGCAGCATATCGCTGAAACAGTTTCTGGTTTAAGAGAAATTTTTTTTTTTGGAATGTTACTTGATTCATCAACATACTCTTCTTCAAGAGTTATACACCGATTCCAACGCTATTCTAACTTTCCGATGCCTTTTTGCAGAACGATTTCTCTTTGATCTTAATTTCGGAACTCGCTTCTTACCCCGAAGCACATTTCTGTTTTTGGCGCAACTTTTCAAGTTCTGTATAAAGAAGCAGTCGTCACCGGGAGACAGATCTGGAGAATACGGTTGGAGAGGACGTAATTCGAAGCATAGTTTATTAAATTTTATGATCGTGTTCAATGACTTATGATATGGTTAAAACATCACTTTTTTTTTCCTATATTTAAAGCCGTTTTTTTCGTGATTTCTTTACTCAAACAATCAATTAATGCATATTATCTTCGCTATTGACAATTTTACTTTTCTCAAGCTAGTTTTTTTTTTTTTCCAAAAGCCATCAGCTTCAACATACATGAGGACTGCGTACTATGCGCTTTGCCTCCTGGCAAACACAGGACAGATTTACGACACAGAGAAAATGAAATAGCATCCATAGGCAGGGCGGGATTCGAACCCGTGACCACTTGCTTACGAGGAGAGTACTCTACCTCTAGGCCCACGTGGCCCCCTTCTCAAGCTAGTTGGTACACGAAATAACCATGCACATTCCAAAACACGAATGCTCTCTCCTTACCAAGAGGCTAGACGCAGATGTGCACAGTCCTTATGTTTTTGAGCAGGATGGCTCATTAGATAGAGATCGAGATAGTGAACTTTTCCTGGGGCCTTATTATGAAGCCTTCCTCGGTGGCGTAGTGTGTTTGCGCGGCATTCTTGTAATTCCGAGGCGACGGGTTCGATTCCCGCCCTTGATTTAGTTGTAATTTCTTTCTCTGTGCTGTAAATTCTGTCCTATCTCTCTTGTGTGTTTGTCCGAAGGCGCAGTCCTCCGAAGGCCAACTCTCTCATATTCTGAAAGAAGTTATTAGGCTTTTTTCGAATTACGAATTGTGAGTGAGAAGCGATCTCGCAATAAGAAGGAATAGTTTTTCCTGAAGAAAATATGACGTTGTTTCGTAGGCGTAGTATAACATGCACAAACACCAATCAAGAATTTCTCAAAAAGTTTCTTTAGAACAAGTTGGAAATAATATATTATGAATCCCTCTACTTTGGTCGGTTTGACATTTTACTTGGAATTTAGGGGTCTCAGTCATGGTCTCAGTGGCCGAGCTGTCTAAGGCGTGTAGCCGATAACTCTGAGACGGTGAGTTCGACTCCCAACCTCGCTCCGGATGTAATTTCCTTCCTTTGTGATGTAATTCTTTCATACATTGTCTGTACAAGATATATGTAATAAAAATCATATATAACGGAGGCAAAACTCTAGATTGTAGTCCTCATAAAAAACCTGGGCATTAGCCCGAAACGAAACGAAACTTGGGATTTAGAATGGAAATCGTAAAAAACGAAGCAAACTATTATAAAAATTCTTTAAAAGATTTTTCAGCATATAATTAGGATCATCCTGAATTAAATAAAATTAAAGTAAAGGTGAACTTGGCTAATAATCTCACTAAGAGTGTGATGATCGCATGTGGGAGAAAGTGACTATGATTTTTAATCCTGATGGTGAGTGATGCCCTGAAATCTGAAGAAAAATTGATGAAAATGTAGGTAATAATAGTTTTTGAACTCACTAGCCTGATTATACATTTACAAATATTTATAATATTCTCAATTTTGATTTAAGAAGGCAATGAACCAGGGCCCGATTAACCTCTAAAATTAGGGGAAGCTCAGTTTTCTGTAGGGGCCCTCCACTTTTCGTTTAAAGAAAATTTTCTGAAAACTCTGCACGTTGAAACAAAACTCACTAATGTTAGAAAGATTATTCATAAAGTGGCCCAGCAAAATTCAGATTAAAGTTTAGCCTATATGCTGGTACTATAATTCTTAGCAAATAAGGGTGGTTTGTCGTTGAATAAGATTTATCACTTTGCAAAATTAGCATAAAAATCCATAGTAACACAGTTGTGCCAAACTATATTGAACAAATTATCTTTAAAATCGAATTAAAATTCGGGAACTAGTGGTTTTTAAGCAGTTTTCCTGTAATCTTTGAGCCCTTTGAGATTTCTGAGGGAAGCAAAGCTTCCCAAGTATTTTGGGTAATCAGGCTTTGCAATGGACTTCCCATCAAGTTTGGAACATAATGTGATAATACACGAATGTAATGGTACCTTGAGTGTTTTGATGTATTGAAAATTAAGCCTAAAGTTATGAGTCTTTTTCTAGACAGTATAAAGTATTTAAAGCTTATATCTAATCAACAATTTTATCTCTAATATAAAATGAGCAAAAATTTCTATAAACAAGGAATTCTTCGAAAATGAGTATGAAATCTTACTTTTTTCATATTCTAGGGGAAGAAAATAAATAAATAACGATGTATATTGTGATTATTTTCTGCAGTAGGAATTATTGTTTCTTCAAATTTCTTTTAAAATGATACATGCATTTAAAATTTAATTCATTGAGACTAAATTGTAGTAAATAGACTACATTGAGACTCCCTCCAGTGAATGCAGAAATCACTATGCAATAAATCGATGAAAAACTTTAAGTCATTCACATTTCAGCGAAATCATGGAATGGTTTTATTTCAGGACAAAAGTAGAGCGAGAATTATACTTTATATCTCAAAGCTAAACGACTAATATGGTTGGCGTTTTAATGCTTGAGTGGAAAACAAGTCGTCAAAAATATAATTAAATGTTAAAGTAATGTTTTCCAGGTTATGAGATAAGTAAAAGCTCAGTATTTTATTGTGATTTTTATTCACGGCAGAAAGAAAGCAAGTTTTGATGTAATCCTCTATTTATGGATTACGTGGTTAGAAGTATTCGTCATGATTCTTGACGTACTTACTTTAATTTCTCTTTAATTATAATAATATAATTGTTTCCTGAATTGATAGAAGTTGATTCTTTGTTTTAATTAAAAAAAAAACTGGAGGTGGTAGATTTTTGTTATTTCCACATCTGCAAATATAGTAATTTTTCTTGATATTATCAAAATGTACTGGTTATTTTTAACAGTTCATTAAATTGTAAACTATGATTAACTATATCAAGGCTGATGAACGTATGTAATCAAAATGAATTTGCCAATTTTTAAACCTGATACTTAACATCCTGAACCAAAAATATAAAAATGTTTTCGGGTTACATATTTTATCAAGTAAAAGTAAAATATTAAAAAAAAAAAACTAAATAAAATGCAGGAACTAGCGTTGTATTTTTCAAGCATTTACGGATTAAAAAATGTTTTCATAAGAAGAATCAAGTTAAATGACAATTTTTGTGCCAGAATATCTCTCTTAAGTAAGAATATGAAAGTTTTTAGGGGACTCAGGGCCGCAGAGAGTCAAGTCGGGCCCAGGTCGGTTACAGTTTATGTAGCCACCCCCCTAACAGTAACAGACAGATTACTTTTGCTCAGTTCTTGCTTAATAGTAGTTTTCTTCTAAAATACTCGACGAATTTTTCCTCGTAAGCCGGATGTTTTGTTTCAGAGTGTCTACAAAAACGTTTTATAATTGACTGGTTTTAACCCTCCTCTACTACGGTGGTTTAAGATCAGCCTTATGTTATCATAAAAAACTATTTATCTTTTGGAAATTGGATACTAATGTAAAGTAATGATACTATAGGATGTAAAAATGAATTAGACAGAATTTTAAATTTGATTTGGGTCGGATACGATCCACCGTAGTAGAGGAAGGTTAACCTGCTGGGCAATTCCACGATAAGGTCAACCAGATGGTCAAATTTTCAAAATTAATATTTCTAAACAAACAAGGTATCATTTTAAAGGTAAAGAGTTGTTTATTTTGAAATTCATGTCTAAATTTTGATAACTTAAGTTTTGACTAAGTTACAAGAGCTCAAACTAAGGTCAACATCCAGAGCGTTTTCAAAGTATATTTGACGACTCTTAAAGAAGCTCTGTTTTTTTCCAAAATATACATATTAAAATTATGAATTAAGACGAATAACTATTTAAATATTCAATGTACAGTAGGTGATGTTGCAAAAATGTGTGAGAATATAATTCATTTTGATTTGTGACAGAATTCCCATGGGGCACATTAAGTGTTTTACGTCCGACACCAAAATGTACGATTAATTATGCTGGGCCAATAATTTTAAAGCTACATTCATTTAACTTCGTATACAAAGTAAGATCTTCAGTCTCATCGATGTAACCTATTAACATTTTGTGACAAGTAAATATTTTGAATTAAAATCTAGGTGTCGGACGTAAAGAATTTTTTTACGTCCGACACCGTTTACGTCCGACACTGTTACATTCCGTATATAACATTTGTTTACAACTGTGATTCTCCATATTTTACCTTTAATTACAAAGTTAAAGTGAAACATGATTTAAAAAAATAATTTTGACTTTACTGTGCATACATATACTTTAAATTTACTTATTAAATAGTAAATTTTACTTCAGAATAATACTTTAAAAGTTTTTTTCTCCTCATGCGACATTTATATTAAGACAATTACAATGCCTTTGAGTTGTTCTAGGAACTCTTGAATTAATAAAAAGTTTATATACATATTATTGCTTTTGAAAAAAAACAGCAACACAACTCTACGTATTCATCTAAAGTTTTAAAAGCTAGATCATCACAACACAACCTGTATTCTGTTTCGCAAAGAGTTAGAACACATGGATTTCGTAGTTGGATTAGTACAAGTGGATGCTTACATTTTTTTCATTAGTGTTCTGATTAATATTCATATTTGCTGGTTGATGGTCGTTGATGCCATAGGAGGCACTGTGAAAAAAATCGTTTGGCGCCGCGTTAAAGCAGGAAAAATGACGGTGACAAAAGCGGAGCAATTTTCTCAAGTTGCAGCACTTTTAAGTCCAAATATGCATTTTAAGTATATTCTAGCAAAAGATATACACATAGATACAAAGCATTTGCATCAGCATTGGAAAGCTGTTTTCCATATTCCGAACATCAAATCTGCTCATTTTTTCAAATCAGTTGGACACAATCAAGATCAAATTGGTGACATATCACGTGATAACCAAATTAAGAACAGTACCAATATTTACTATGTCAGAATCTGATAATTCCGGGATCGAAGAATATGCAGATCTTGATACAGTAAACATCAATGACTGGGCTGTGGTAATGCATGATGCCAAGCTTTATCTTGGATGTGTCACCAAAAAAATTGCAAATTACTTTGATTCAGTCATGCATAGTTCTAAAGGCTATTTTAAATGGCCAAGAAATGAGGACAAAATATTTTACAAATTACTGACATTATAAACGTATTCGTCCTCCGATCCCTACAGGAAAAAGGGGGCAGTTTAAATTTGATGAACCCTTTTAAATGTTAAAAAAATATATGTGTGACCTAGGAATAAAAGTTAAGCTAATTTTCTTATTTAAAACTGTAATTGTTGACATGTATTTACAATTAAGAACAACGGTTTAGGTCCAATTCGAAGAGTTTACGTCCGACACCGCAAATTTACGTCCGACACCAAGGTAAAAGTAGTTCCAAGTTAATTTTATTCAAAACAATATCATTAAAAAACTGTAAAATATGCTTCAATCATAAGTATACTATCCATATTAGCTGTTTTTGAAATTAAAAGGTAAGCCAATTCGCAGAGTTTCAGTAAATTGTAAGTGAATCTCCAATTTTACTATTTGTGCGTTTACGTCCGACACCAACTCTTTAAATCTTCTTAATTTCTATTTAAGAGATCTATTTAAAAAAACTAACATTATTTTTTATTCATTATGATGTAGCGAGTATTTTGAATACCAACTTAATCATTTCTATTCAGTTTATATTTGATAAATGGAACTAAAACTAAAAAATATTTCTTCATTTTTTACGTCCGACACCATGGAATTGCCCTGCTGTTCATTGAGAATTACACAAAACAGTTCGAATTTTTACGTTCGCTCAGTAAAATAAAAACCCATTCGCTTAAATAGAAACCATAATGTTTTTTCTCTCCCTTATTTCCCTTTTCTCATTTTTTTTTCTTCCAAAATAATTGCTTTATATCCGTTTATAAGGTTTCAATTTTCAGAAATAGGTAACAGCAGAGCTTAATGTGCAGTAGTTAAAACAGAAAATATGTTGTAAATGTATATGTGCGAGAATTTGTAACCTCTGTTACTTGACTGAACGTTAAAATTTCATATTTATAAAGGCAAGTGACAAAAGAACGCTCTTGATTTATTAGTAAAAGTGGTGTCCTTAATAAAGGAAAACGAAGAACTCATTTGAATAGCTCAAAGAAGGAGGAACAACTTAAAACTAATTAATTACTACTTGGCAACAGAGGTTACACAATGTTACTCAATCTAAATATTTGTTTATTAAAAGACTATCTAAAAAAACACTGTGGGAAGTAAAAACTATTATTTTAAATTCAAGCACCCTTTTAATGAAGAAAATGGTTACCTTAGTGCAAATTATAAATTGCAAATTTTAATCCAACGTTTTTTAGCACTAATACGCAGGGAAACTGCAGACACGTGTTTCGGCGATACGCAAGCAACGCCTTTTTCAATGCGAAAAATTGGGAGCTTTTCGCAAAAACTTTGATTTTTTGAGGAAACCTTTGTTACTACTATACTTTACCTCACCACTTACGTTGCAAACATATTCTCACCAGGGTTAACTCTTACTTTAGGTTCTTCAACTATTGTGGAAAATTCCTGTTTTTTAGCAGTGTCAATAATCGTTTTAAACAAAACATCAAATAGCCTTCATGCATGTATATTTTACATATAAAAACTGAAATGCTTCTGTAACTCGCCTAAACCGCGTTACTTAAAATTAAAAGGAGCAGGAAACCTAGAAATATTAAATATCTGCCTTAGAAATACCAGCTAGCTTTATGTTGCTGTATTTTACTACGCAGAGTCAGAGCGGAATAAATTGAGTCTTAGTTTTTTATACTTATGCTTAAGAAGTAAAGTATTTCAAGATAGGCATCATCTTTCAAGTTAATTACCCAGTCACAGGAATAGGCGAGCTTTTTCTGAAACACATGTGCGAACATAAATCTACATTCTTGTATAACAAATACAGCAGTAGTTCTCAAACTTTTTCGATGCTGGAACAGTTAATGATTCAACGTTTCTTTGAGAATTATTCATTAGTCGGCTGTATTATATCAAGTGATAATTGTGTCCAATTGAAACAGTTTAAGTAGTCAATTTAAATGGAACAATTTTTAAACAGGGATTGACATACTAATTACATTTCTATACTTTTACGTTTATGTATGATACGCTGCAGCTTACGTTTTATATTTAATAAAACTAAATTTAGTTCATGAAATGTGAAGAACATAGTTTACTATTTCGGTAAACATATTTTTTAAAAGTGCTCTAGAACACGCACGTCGTATGGGGAATCTGGAGAAGAATTAAATTTATCCTAAGTTTTTAGAAATCCGATGTATTTATAAATGCGTGTATGTGTTTTGTTGTTTTTCCCTGCAATATGTTTTGAGAAAATATCTTTTATTCCTTCCCCTGTAACACTTTGAGCGAGTTTGTTACAGACCAGTACCATCATTTCGGATTTTTTCAGTGACTGGGAAGGGGGAGGGGGACGCAAAAGAGTATGTATTCAATGTAAATTATACCAAAACACAGCAAAAACCACACGCACTTGCACACAAATGCATTACTTCACTGAAGCGAGGAGGGCGGCAACTGACTCCCCTAAATGACGGGTCTGCTTTGGACATTTTATTTTGCTTTATAGTCCAGGCTAGAAGACCATATACCTAAAATTTTTAGATATATGACATTTTTTGGTGGTTTCTAAATGAATTTGACCTGCTGATTCCGAATCCGTTGAGTGCCAGACGCTAAACCTTGAGCATTTTTGTCAAAACGGCGAAATCCAATTTGGCTGCTATAAAAGGTATGAAGCAAATTAGTAGAAACAAACGTGCAATGAAACATATTTTACACGTAAAAATGGTTGTACTCGTTAGTCAAAATACAATTCTATTGAAAATAAATATTTATGAAAAGTTTTCGAATAAAAATTTTTACCAAATGGTAAAATTCAAGATGTCAGCCTAAAAAGTTGCAAGGTTTGATTTTCAGGTATTAGTCATTTTTTAAGCCGTAATGGACATGAAAATGGAATGTTTTAACAAAGATAAATGTTTAAAATGATATGCAGGGATCATAAAAAATTTGATTTTGCCTAACAATAACACTAAAAATATTTAGAAACATTCCAAATTTAAGTTTCGGGATTTCGCCGCGGTTTAAACCAATTTCCTTCAAGAAACAAGTTTCTTTTACGAAAGAGCTTCCTATATTGATACAAGTTGCATGAACGCGGACTTCTCGCTGTTGTGAAAGGTATTTTTAGCTACCAGTTGGAAGGTATATCCAATGTGTTTGTTTAGTGTTTCGCCTTCAGCTCGATTACGGATTGTCCAGATTGACTTCACCCAAATAAGGGTATGTGCAATCTTTCTAATTGTAGTTTTGCAAGATTTGCAGAACTAATAAGCAGATCAGCTATTTGCGTGCAATTTCTGCCTTAGCACTGGCCATATTTGTTAAACTGCTCCAGGAGCCTTCCTGGTAAGCCAGAAAAGTGCCGAACAGAAGAGTTTTGGAAAGTTCCCAATTTCTTGCCGTAAAGTGGCTGACTTTTATTTGGAAGGTTTCTAAATTCTTTAGGAAGGTTACTGACTTTATCTAAGTAGTGAATCATAATCATATCAGCTTCTTCATGAGAAACAAAAGCTTGTTTAATTCCAACACCAATTTAATCGGAAAAGGATCTTGGTAACAGTAACAATTAGACATTGGCCTGGGGATCGAACAGTCTGTTCACAACAAATTTAATTACTTGCGTCTGATTTGTTAAAACTTTCAGTACGATGTCTCCTTTAGAAAGTGCTGATTTTTCATTTTTGAAAATTTTGTTCTGCTGTTTCACAGGCATTTTTAAATTTACCGCAAAATATTTAATTAATCTACCAGATAAGTCTCAAGACTTTTTTCTCCTTTTTAGTTTAGTAAAAAAATTTTGTTTTGTTGATTCGCAAAAGCTTCTAAATTTATCAGAAAACATCTATCGACTATATCTCATTAGCCCTAAGCATTTTTTCGCTTTTTCACTGAGAAAAAGTAATTTTTTGCAGTGATGTTTCTCATACAATTCTATTATTACCGGAAAATATTTTTTTAATTTGTCTGAGATGTTTTAAGCCAACTTCCCTCTTCACAGTTTCACTGTAAAAACAGCCCGAAACGTTCCTGAAAAATAATGAGCAGTTACTTGCTAAAGAATTTTGAAAGCTTCCAAACAAACTCAGTCAATTTACAGCAATAAATCGGTAACTTTCCAAAAACTCTTAGATAGGTTGATGATAACAGCTCGGCACCTTTCTGGCTTACCAGGATTGCTCCTGGAGCAGTTTAACAAATTGGCCAGTGCTAAGGCAGAAATTGCAAGCAAATAGCTGAGCTGCTTATTAGTTCTGCAAATCTTGCAAAACTACAATATAGAAAGATTGCACATACCCTTATTTGGGTGAAGTCAATCTTGACAATCCGCAATCGAGCTGAAGGCGAAACACTAAACAAACACATTGGATATACCTTCCAACTGGTAGCTAAAAATACCTTTCACAACAGCGAGAAGTCTGCGCTCATGCAACTTGTATCAATATAGGAAGCTCTTTCGTAAAAGAAACTTGTTTCTTCAAGGGAATTGGTTTAAACCGGCGAAATCCCGAAACTTAAATTTGGAATGTTTCTAAATAATTTTAGTGTTATTGTTAGGTTAAATCAAATTTTTTAAGATCCCTGAATATCATTTTAAACATTTATCTTCATTAAAACATTATATTTTCAAGTCCATTACGGTTTAAAAAATGATTGATACCTGAAAATCAAACCTAGCAACATTTTAGGCTGACATCTTGAATTTTACCATTTGGTAAAATTTTTTATTCGTATACTTTTTATAAATATTTATTTTCAATAGAATTGTATTTTGACTAAAGAGTACAATCATTTTTACGCGTAAAATATGTTTCATTGCACGTTTGTTTCCATTAATTAGCTTCATACCTTTTATAGCAGCCATATTGGATTTCGCCATTTTGACAAAAATGCTCAAGGTTTAGCGTCTGGCACTCAACGGATTCGGAATCAGCAGGTCAAATTCATATAGAAACCACCAAAAAATGTCATATATCTAAAAATTTTAGGTATAATGACATTTCAATGAACACTAGCCTGGACTATTATATTTTATCGCGCGATCTTCGTATTTGCGCATGCGTCAGGTCTCCTCTGATATTCTCAAAATAGGGGAGGAGGGATGCAAAGTAGCATTCAGCAAGGAAGTAGAAAGCGAACAAACTCCTTTTTCAAATGGAACCGTTCGTGGCTGCCAGGCGCGGAGCTCGAAAACGAACAGTACTGTGGCGAGTTTAAAGCTGATACAAAATTAGATTGCAGAAAAATTGCCCTATAAAAAATGCTCTTTCTAAATAAATAGGGTGGACCGACCAGTGAATGAACACCTCGGACTTTTTTTTTTTGAAAAATAAGAATTTTAAACCATTTTTATTAGGTGAATAGACAGAAATATCTCCTTTCTACACATTTTTCGAAAGAAAATGATCAGAAAAGGCTATGTTTTAAAACTCGTTGGAGTGTTCATTCACGGGCTTGGCACTTTTTTTTTGTTTAAACCGTCCTTAAAAATTGATGAAGAACCACAAAAGCTCTCCCCATTTTTTAAAAATATGTATTTATATCATCTAAAAGGTTTTTACTGTCATGTGGAAAATGTTACAATTTTTATCAACGGTATGAATTGTTGTCAATGAAAATGCATTTAAGTGCTCACTCACTGGTCTGTGTACTTTACACGACTTTATTTTCAGTTTCGAAAAAAAAATTTAAACGTAATTTTTCACTTCTTTACTAACTGAAAATATCAATTCGAGCTCAATGCAAGTTCTCAGCTGTTACAGCAGTAGAGACTAGAAATCTGAAAGATAATCACTTTCATTTTTCCTACAACTTCATACCTACACATACTTCCTGATTCTTTTTCAAAATTTTATGAATGTGCTTTTTTCTCTTTGTAACAAATATGCACACAATGAACAGCAGCGTACCTTGGAGGTCCAGCGCTCTTGGCGAACTTAAGAAATCGCGCCGCCTACCCCTCATGGACACTTTAATGTTAGGTCATTGTGACCAACCAATACAATGCCTTATTCAGAAAAATTTTAACACTCGGCAAATTTGAAGACGCTTTTGCAACTTCTATATTCTTTTAAAAAGTGTTTTAAATGATGTTTAATGTTCCTTCTCATTACATGTTTCATCCCTCCTCTAGCTCTTACTCTGACAAGTTTTTCCCCAGTTTCAGTTTTCTTTAAATATAATTACAAAAGAAAATCCCTCTTTTTAAATTTTAAATTGGTCACAATGCCCCCCTCGCCTATGCTTACTGCGTCCATAGCAAGAGTCACTCCTGCCAACGCCTAAGATACGCCACTGACAATAAATAACCAGTAGCGCTCCGATGGGAGGTCACGGAAGGTCTCTGTGACCCTCTAAAAATTTCCTCATTCGTCAAATTTTATCTGACGATTCGTCAAATTTGGGAAGATAACTTCAATTTTTAAATATCCGGAATATCCTTTTTAATTAGATGCATTTATGTGTGTTTACCCATATTTTATCATCCGGCTAAATTTGGTGTTCCATTCGGCAAATTCAGAATTTCTGCCCATTTAAAAATTTAACCCATAAATGCCTAGCGTCCCTTTCTAGGGACGGTACAAAAAGTGTCTGAATTTACCAAAAATGAACATTTTAACCAAATAATTGTGTTTAATTACTACTTTGGTATTGTTTCAATTCATTATTAACAGATTGCAGCGCATAACCATTGTAAAGTGTTCTGTAGCCGTGTAACCAGTATACAAAATATCTTTGGAAAAAAAATATCAGGCATTAATGGGTTAAGTTCGAGGAGTCCCTCTCAACGACTAGGAGTGCCGTGAAAAAAATACAAACTTTTCAAAGGATTCCACGACTTGAAAAGTTTATAACCCCCTGATTGTAGTTCTGTACCATTCACTCTCAAGAATTGTGTGAACAATAGTAGAACGCTTTATTTGAAGTGCACGGGCTATCTTTGAAGTTATATTTGCCATCTTTTTAATGATTAATTCAAACATAAGTTACTTTAGGTGCTTTACTTCTAAAATATCAGTTTGGCAATCTTTCAAAGAAGACAAGTCGACGGTTCTTGGCTCAAGTGATAACAGTTTCGGAGTATTAACACTTTAAATGCGTATTTTTTTCTTCAAGAACTTGATCATTAATTAAAGACTAGCGAACTTTCGGGAAGAGAGAGAAGAAAATCGCGGGTTATTTACCGCACGTGTTAGCCGTGAACTTCAATTTTCAATCGAAACAGGGGGAAATAAATGAAAAATTCATTTTGACATTTGTATTAACAGTCAGACCTCTCGAGCATGAGCATTGAGGATGGGCACAGAAGGCTGGATCACTTATAAGCATGGCTGTGAAGTCGGAGTCGGACGGATTTTGGACCAAAGGAGTCGGAGTCCAGGAGTGCCCCGATGGGAGGTCACTGTGACCTCCCAATAATTTCCGCATGCGGCACATTTTGTTGACGTATCGACAATTTGAAGACAATATTGCAACATTGGGATTATTTGTTCTTTTTTAGTTTTTGTAATTGTTTTTTAAAATATGCCTAATGTTTTCTCTAAGTAAATGTTATGCATATACGACATGTGTGCATGCTTGTATTTTATCATTCGGTAAAACGAACTTCATTCGGTAAATTGATAATTTTCCCCCTCTCAAAAATTTTAGCTCGGGGCGCCCCTGTCGGAGTCGTTAAAAAATATCGGATATATATAGTGTTTAAATATCGGATTTACGTTGCACTTAAAGGTGAATACACGAATAAAGCATGAAGAAAACGTGAAATATAACTTCAAAAACAATTGAATAAAAAATATTTGTATTAAAAATGCAATATGTTAAAATTAAGTCTGACGATTCAGCAAAAAAGGATTAGTTTTCTTCGGAGTCAAACTACAAAGAGCGGTACTTCTCTTTTGCTAAGGAGAAAATTGACTTTTTTAGCAGTCACAGTGACCTTCAACAATTTAGGCAAATGTGGTGAAATTATCTTCGAGAATTCTTGGAAGAATTTTTCTGTTTTGGAAGTTCACCATGAATTCCGTAACCTCCAATTGGGGTGAAACCCCGCTTGCCCTTTCCTAACGTGAGTCCTTGCTACGAGTATGAATAAAAATGAAACTTTTTAATGGACTTAATATTTCAACCTCTGTGTAGGGCTTTTACCTCTTCACATCTGGGCAAAATAGTAAATTTAAAAAAAAAAAATAGCAGGAGTCGGAGTCAGAAGCTTTAAAATCTCCGGAGTCGGAGTTTTTCCTCCGACTCCACAGCCCTGCTTATAAGACCAAATCGCTGCCACTGCTGTAGCTGTGCGCTACCCCATTCTTATTCACTTTTGATATAGTGATAAATAATCGGGGCGGTGTACGTTTTCCCTTCTCCGAGATATAAATATTCTTTAACGCTATATTATGTAAGCATACTTAATTTGAATTTTAATCTTAAGTAATCTGTAAATGGGTCATTTTCAAAATTTGCTTACATTTGCTGTTCGGAGGTTAAAAAGACGATTTTGAAGCATAACTTATATTTTAAATTCAATGCAAACAATTATTTTCCGCAAGAAATACCCCCCCCCCCAAAAAAAAAATTCTATCACTCAAAACATTATTGAAATATATTTATTTATTTTCATATGAGTCTTTAAAAATGAGAAGTAAGGCAAAAACGCTTATCTATTTCCAATTTTCGCAAGTTTTTTTTTTGCAACTATTTTTTTATGTACGGGTCATTCCATTTTAAATCAACAAATTTTCAAAAAAGTTGTTGCATCACCATTTTTGATTTTGATGAAAATTTGCATGTGTATTCCTTTTACTTCCCAGAGCTCAAAATAGTGTTCATTTTATTTTTAAAAAATTTACCCTTTGATATATAGGCCCATTTTGTTGTTGGCAACAGCGAAAATCGGGCGTTTTAATGCTTTGTCTTATGAACTATAACTTTTTTTCTATCAAAGATTTTGAGCTCAACTATAGCTCATTGGAAAGCTAAGAAAAAGATCTTTTTATATATCCTATCATTAAATTTCAGATATTTAAAAAATATTTCTTTTTTCAAGGTCAAAGTTCACGACGAAAATGACATTTTTTAATACTTTCGAACATTAAAAAACCCATGAAGGGTTCAAAGTAACAAGCCGATTTTTTCATCATATATTCATAGTCATGGTTACTTACTGTATAAAAAAAATTGGCTTGTTATTCCACCCCCTTTATGAGATATGCCCCCCCAAAGTTGTAAATTTTTTAAAAAATCCAATTTTCAACGCTAAAAAAATGCATGTGGGGGGCAAGATAAAAATTTTTTTACATGTGGTATTTTAAGTACTTTTTACCAGCTTTCTAATAAAACAAAAGTTGCTTTGTTATTCAAAGGCGTTTGGCAGATATAAGGGACTGAACTTTCAAAAAATTGTACAAAAACAACACGATTATTTTCATTTTTTTTAATCTTTTTTTTTTATTTAAATGTAATTATATACCTTATTCTTTGCCTTAAAGGCTAAAAAAAGACTAAGAAGAGCAATGAAGAAACATATTCAAAGTTTAATAAGATAATATAATATTTTTAACACCTGGGAATATAGAATACCACTAAACTTGTCTGATTTTTAAACATCTGATTGCTACCTACAACAGGACTGAGCATTTCTCAACTTGTCCAGGTTTGTTCATACCATGTGGTCATCCTTGTTCTGACTTGCTCTCACATGTGTTATCTTAGCTGTCTTTCAAATTCTGAAAGAAGTAGGTTGTTGAGCTAGTGTTTCTGCTGTAAAATCTTGTGAAGCTGGTGTGATTTCTCTTCATTTCAAGTTCATTCATATTCACAGAATGTTTTGTTAAAGGTAAAAGAAGAAATTCTTTAGAATCCTCAAATATAAATTTAAATTTGTCTTTCTGCATGTAAACTGTGAATAAGTTATGGATAACCCTAAATGCTCCATAGGAGTTTTTGAGAATGATGATTGTAATATTTTAAGTTACAGTAGGCAGTCTACTGTAAATAGTATTTCTGAGTACAGTGATGATGATAAAACTTTACTGCACCTGAGAACTAGGTGTAAAACTATTGAAACTGTTTGTACCTACCAGCAAGAAGTTCCATAAAGGTGGCAAAACTTGGCAAGAAATTTTTTTGCATGGTAGGTACAAACAGTTTCAATAGTTTTACACCCAGTACTCAGGTGCAGTAAAGTTTTATCATCATCACTGTACTCGGAAATACTATTTACAGTAGACTGCCTACTGTAACTTAAAATATTACAATCATCATTCTCAAAAACTCCTATGGAGCATTTAGGGTTATCCATAACTTATTCACAGTTTACATGTAGAAAGACAAATTTAAATTTATATTTAGGGATTCTAAAGAATTTCTTCTTTTACCTTCAACAAAACATTCTGTGAATATGAATGAACTTGAAATGAAAAGAAATCACACCAGCTTCACAAGATTTTACAGCAGAAACACTAGCTCAACAACCTACTTCTTTCAGAATTTGAAAGACAACTAAGATACACATGTGAGAGAAAGTCAGAACAAGGATGACCACATGGTATGAACAACCCTGGACAAGTTGAGAAATGCTCAGTCCTGTTGTAGGTAGCAACCAGATGTTTAAAAATCAGACAAGTTTAGTGGTATTCTATATTCCCAGGTGTTAAAAATATTAAATTATCTTATTAAACTTTAAATATGTTTCTTCATTGCTCCTCTTAGTCTTTTTTTAGCATTTAAGGCAAAGAATAAGGTATATAATTACATTTAAATAAAAAAAAGGATTTAAAAAAATGAAAATAATCGTGATGTTTTTGTGCAATTTTTTGAAAGTTCAGTCCCTTATATCTGCCAAACGCCTTTGAATAACAAAGCAACTTTTGTTTTATTAGAAAGCTGGTAAAAAGTACTTAAAATACCACATGTAAAAAAATTTTTATCTTGCCCCCCACATGCATTTTATTAGCGTTGAAAGTTGGATTTTTTAAAAAATTTACAACTTTGGGGGGGCATATCTCATAAAGGGGGTGGAATAACAAGCCAATTTTTTTTATACAGTAAGTAACCATGACTATGAATATATGATGGAAAAATCGGCTTGTTACTTTGAACCCTTCATGGGTTTTTTAATGTTCGAAAGTAGTAAAAAATGTAATTTTCGTCGTGAACTTTGACCTTGAAAAAAGAAGTATTTTTTTTTAATCTGAAATTTATTGATAGCATATATAAAAAGATCTTTTTCTTAGCTTTCCAATGAGCTATAGTTGAGCTCAAAATCTTTGATAGAAAAAAAGTTATAGTTCATAAGGCAAAGCATCAAAACGCCCGATTTTCGCTGTTGCCAACAACAAAAAGGGCCTATATATCAAAGGGTAAATTTTTTAAAAATAAAATGAACACTTTTTTGAGCTCTGAGAAGTAAAAGGAATACACATGCAAATTTTCATCAAAATCAAAAATGGTGATGCGCACCCCATTTGTTGATTTAAAATGGATTTGTTGATTTAACCCGTACTTAATTGTATAAAAAAGTATATACAACAAATTATTTTTATATATTGACTCTTAGTGTATGATATTCATAATAAATATTGACGATAGTAATTTTTTTTCATTAAGAAATGTATGAATATATTTTGTCCGGCAATTCTTGTCAAGTCTGTTACCCTAAGATTATTTTAACTAAAAAAAGGGATTTATTGCAGTCAAAAGATGGTAACACGTATTCAGTTAACTTACCAAACTAGTGACGTAACTATTTGGTACCATTTTGTTTTCCTGAGTCGAGAAGTATTGCTGTGGCGTTTCGCACAAAATTTCTTCCAGGTGTGTGTATTTTTATTCTTTGTCAAGTCTGTTACCAAGGATTTTAGTATTAATTTTTACTTTTTCTCAACTTATACCCCGAAATATTGTTTATTATACAACTCTAAGATCATTCATATTGTTGTTCAGTTTTTTTAATTTGATAACCTAGCCATAATATGAGATTTTGGTTGAAATGTCAAGTCCGTTACTGGTCAAATCCGTTACCAAATGTCAAGTCCGTTACCATACAGTTTTTGATCAATATTTCAATGATCAAAAATATCGGTTTAAGCTTCAGGGATGCAAATAATTTCAAATGAAGTTGGTTTTGGGCGCTATGATATAGTAAGATTTCATATTGATTTTGTTTGGTAACGGACGACAATTTTTCTTGCAACTTAAAGTTAACAACAGCATTTGAATACTTAATTATGCATCAAAGTGTACAACCAATTACTTTTTCACACACCTAAAATATGTGATAAAACATCTGTTAGTGATTCTAAAAAAACATAGCAAGTTAAAAAAAATTCTTAAAAATTCTTAAATGTAAGCATATGGTGAAAATGACCCAAATGTAACTTGAATAAATAAAGATAATACGGGAAGGTTCTTTTATGAAGATCTGCAATGCGACTCGTATGCAACTGCAACGTGCGAGGCTGCCAAAATTATTATTTTTTAAAATTAATTTTTAACTAATTTATTTATATTTTATTATTACTTTTTTAAGAAGGTCACTGTGACTTCAGAAAAAATCCTTATTCGACGAAATTTATTTGACTTCGAAAATTTGAAAACAGTATTAGAAGTTTATTTTTTCTTTTGTTGATGTTGTCTTATGTCTCTTTTTATTTGCTTTACGCATGCATGTTTGTGTGCATTATTCTGTAAAATTCCGAGTAACATTCGATAAATTGAGGATTTTCCCATTGTCTAAAATTATAAGTTTAGGGCTGGGGTGTCAACAGGGAGGATTATGGCGCATTTTTGGCAAATTATGGCAATTGGGGGGGGGGGGATTTTTTAAAACTAATTTCATTATTTATTTGAATTATTTATTATTTCATTTTTCAATTTAAATTATTTTTTCATTTTTTATTTATTTATTTATATTTTGTGTGCGTGTGTGTGTGCTGGGAATGTTTGGGAAGGGAAAAAAAAGCGACTCTGTTCCGCGCATGATTCGAACTTTAAAAAAATTAATGATATATAAAAAATAATAGTTATAATTTAAAAAAATAAATAAATAATATAAAAAAATAAATAAAATATAGTCATTGAGCTTGAGGGGTGGATGAGCACCCCTGGTTTGGCGAGCCCCTGTTTTTGCAAAAAAGTGCGGGAGGGGTCAAATATTTTGAAAAAATGTGTTACATCATTTGTTTACAGCTTCATAATTAATGAGTTTTCGAAGTGAAGTGGAAGTATCGTTTCTACTCGCCGAAAGTTCAAGTCACTTTTTCCCTGTTCTTATAGGATTGTGCGGGGAACGTGGAAGTTTTGACCTGCTTCTCGGCGGCTATGACGCAATCGGAGGTAGTTGGGAATGGCATTTACTACGTCACATTTACGTCATGATCATGTGATTGAATTGAACGGCTGGGGATTTCCCCCACCTGAAGATATATGAGGACTCGATCTAGTTGGACCACAGTTTCCTTCTCAGAGTTCCGGGAAAAAGTATTCTCGGCTTTTGTGGGCGTAGCCACGAACAGCCTCCGCTTTCATTTCGAATCATCAAAGTTGTTTTATATGTCTAGTGACCACCCAAACTTCAAATACTTCTTCAATTCTTCGCGGTTGATTTTTTAGAAGCGTTTTTAAATTCTGTAATAGCTTGCAGTCTTTCACGTGCGAAATTGCTGAAGTGAATATTTTAACTCGTTCCTGAACTGATAAAACTCGGTTCTATTTTGTCTCAGTATTTAAAAAAAAAAAATCACCAAGTTTTTTTTGTTTTGACTTAAAAGGTTAACTACGCCGGTCACCTTGTCTAGTGGTCAGAGAAGTCTGACTCGGATGGGGAGGTTCCCAGTTCGAATCCTTACTCGGTCATGGATGTACTTTCTCTCTCCTGTACTAGTCCTTTCTTTGTGTGAATGTGTTGTTGTGCTGTGAATTGTCCTATCCTTGCAACGGATCCTCATTTCAAGCGCATACTGTGGAACTCGGATTTTACACCAAATTGCGGTTCAGTTGGAAAAGTGAATTCCCCAAATTGCCTGCCTACTGTCCGATCTTCTAAAGTAAAACCTTCCACTTATTTACGCATGCGTCAGGTCTTCTCTGAACTTTCCAAAATAGGGGTGTCAGGTAAGATAATAAGGGAAAGAATAATAAAAAGCATTTCTAACCGTATCGCACAACGTGGGACGATGCTAATTTCAAATACATAGTTTAGTTGAATATGTCGAAAGGATATAGCAAATGCAAGTTTTAAATTGAAAACTGCGGAAAGTTATCACCCGCAACCTATCTACCCTTTTTAAAGTGGGACTGTTCGCGAGTGCTAGGCATGGCTTTAAAGGACGGACAGTAGCTGGCACAGAACAACAAGAACGCAGGTAAACTATAGCAGCATTAAAGCGAAAATTTTAAATTTGCAATGCTTCAATTTCAATTTCAAAAAATACAAAAAAAAAAAAAAAATCCTATTCGAATATTTTGGTCCCCTCCTCCTTCCTTCAAATTTTGTTCAGTAAAGAATGTTCAGTAAAGAACTAAAAAAGATGCGTGATGATAAAATGCAGCTACATAAATTGAGGCTGAGCGAGGAAAAGTGGTATGAGTCAGTTTTATATCAATTTAAGAATTTGTTTACGAAAAAGATTGTAAAGAAGAAAAATTATTTTATGTTAATAATTTGTTTAGTCAGAAGTGCTCCATATTGAGTTGAGTTAGTAGTATCAAGTGGATGTATTTAAAAAATATCCCATGGTATATTTGAACCTACATCCTTCCCTTTCAACATTC
>JAXGGA010005641.1:0-76454 GCA_038373865.1 Uloborus plumipes
AATCGAAATCGAATAATACTTTGGTCTCTACCTTGTGTGCTGCGCTGTACCCATTGATACATAAAGTTAAATATGTTTTAATTGTTTGTTTTAATTGTTTCACAAAACAGAAAACAAAATCAATTGCAGTTATTTTAATTGCGAGAAACAATTAACGTACAATAACTCCATTGCATTAATTTCAAATGCAATTAATAGTTTAATTGTAATTAATTTAATGACAATAACTTTCTTAATCGATTAACAAGGAAATTGAAAAAAAAATTGATTAATGCCCAACACTGGTGTGTACTGTGAAAGTCGGACTTCACACCAAATCACGGTACGGTTAATAAAAGTGAATAACGGTACGGTTAATAAAATTGCCAGCCTGGCTGACACAAGACGACAACACTGAATGGTGTTAATCACACAACTTCTCAGAACATGATGATACGCCGAAGCGGATATTAAAACTACAAGAATAATAAAATGAACTTAATTGCTAGGCTAATTAATTATAAAAGTTTTAATTATTTCCTTGACACAGATGGTGTTAAAAAAAATGTTATTAAATTGTTTGGCAGTACCAGTTACCGAAAATCACACACTGCAAAATGAGAAGAAATATATGGAAAAACAAGAGCCGTAGTACTCAGTATTATTTTTACGAAGTTTTTAATCTTATCTTAATTACTTATTCATTTAAAATTTTGATCGTTAATTAACTTGGTAAATTATTTCTTTCTGATATCGAGACAATAACCTTTTGAATTTATTCAAATGCATGTGGGGATTTTACTAACTTTATTATCAAAATAATAAAAAAGCAAATGAAAAATAAAGAATAAACGAATCAATGAACGTTAATGAAACTGTAATCCCAAATGAAAATAATTAAAGACTGCAATTTATTCTAGAGCTTTATTCGTGATTAAAACTCATACTAAATGACATCTCTCTTTTAAATAAAATATTATGTAGTTATGAAACCAGTTACTAGATGGATTCTTTTCAAAGTAGCAGCTATTTTTGTTTAACTTTCTTCAGTTTTAAATGATGTAACAGCTGAAAAATTATCAGAGTGTTTTTTGCGACATTTTTCTCTTTATAGTCACCTTTTTTACTATTATTTTTTAAGTATTGTGATTGCGAAATTTTTTTCCCTCAAATTTGGGTCAAAATTTTGATTTTGCTCACCCCTGAATGAATGAATGTTGAGTCGTTTTTTCGACCTGTCAGCACGTGCATATGTACCTGCCAACATATAACCAGTCGAAAAATCATTTTCGACCACCCCTGAGTTAGTTACGACGAGTTTTCTCGTGGCGTCTGTATATACGTATGTGTGTCGCAAATCATTTTTGACCACCCCTGAGTTAGTTACGACGAGTTTTCTCGTGGCGTCTGTATATGCGTTTGTGTGTCGCATAACTCAAAAACTATGCCGTGGAAGCTTCTAGTTTGGTATCTAGGCTCTGAGAGGGGTCTAGTTGTGCACCTCCCCTTGTGGTTGCATTCGAATGCTCCCAAGGGGGTGTTCTACCCCTTTTTGGGGGTAAATCAGTATTAATTTCAATGCAGATGAATTGGCACGACCACTTGGCTATATATCGCCAAGCTTTTGGTCGCCAAGTGTTTGACGCCAAGGTGGCGACATATTGCCAAGTTGGCGACAAATTTGGCGAAAATTTTTTTTTTTGGCGCTATGGCGATATGGCGATATTTTGCGAAAAATCCACTGAATGATGTTAAAATCGGCGATATTTAGAAAATGAATCATTATAAAATATTTGTTTTGCATTGTTTCGTAGCAAACTAGGGGTGTAAATGTTCGAATTGCTATCTTGTTCACTCCTAGCACTATTTTAACACTAAGGCATTTAGAACGAAATTTACACGTAAAAGGAAGTAGTGTGGGACCCATACTAGATTTTTTTTTCCAGTAGCGGTGCATTAAGATGTTTTTTCGGAGTAAGATTGGTTTTGGAGAAAGGATTCACCCAATTCATCAAATAAAACTAATTTGATGATCAGAATACCTTCCTCGGCTTTCGTGCTGAAACTGGAAA
The DNA here is from genome assembly GCA_038373865.1 of Uloborus plumipes. Taxonomy (NCBI): domain Eukaryota; kingdom Metazoa; phylum Arthropoda; class Arachnida; order Araneae; family Uloboridae; genus Uloborus; species Uloborus plumipes. The sequence goes on from JAXGGA010005641.1 coordinate 2,052, forward strand.
GACGAATGCAGTAAACTCCGGATTATCCGTGGATATAAGGTGGCACGGTAACCGCTGATAATCTGAAAAATAGGTAAAAAGAGTATTAGTCAGGGACGTCATTTCGAATTTTTCCAGGGGGGGGGGCAAAGGGTACATGCACAATGTAAAATGTACCAAAAAGTGGCAAAAACCACGCCCACTTATATGATAATACATTGATTTCCCAAAGTCGGGGGGGGGGGGAATTGACCCCTGCCCCCCCCTAAATGACGGGCCTGGTATTAGTACATGCATAACTAAAACAGTTAATAACAAAACACATGCATTTAAATTAAAGTTAAAAATGATAACATTGAATGTAAAAAAAATAATTTAAAAGCTAATAAAAATATTTTTGAAAAAAATTGAACCGACTTCGGAATTTCACTCGGCAGGTGCTCTAAAAAGTAAAAAATAATTTTATTCTTTGAACACCATCGACACTACATTTAAACATAAGTTTTGAAGTCGGCGCAAAAACACTAGGGGAGACTGGGGACGGTTGTGACGCGGGGCGGTTGTGACAGTCGTCGTATTAGCTAAACCATAGTTAATACCTGGTTGAAGCAAAGAGAGAGAGTATCAGCATTAGGGTGGAACGAAAAAAATAAAGTTTTGATTTTCAATTTACCTTAGTGCGGAAAAGTTGCCTTTTCATGTAAATAAGGTATAAATAAAGTATGAAAAATATTGAAGCACGTCCTTGAGGTGCAGCAAGTATGATAAAGTATTGTAAAAATGCAATTTTTGCTCTATTTTCAAATTTTTTTCAAAAATTGTTATATTCATCTTTTTTCTTTAAATGCGGTTAAAAAAGTAACTATTACGCGAAAAAGGCACATAATATTCTTTTTTAATGTTTGAATGATTTCTTATGGTGGCACTAAAACGATGAAGTTTTTCAAAAACGCACTTTTTGCAATGGCACTGGCATCTGGGAGCATAAGACGTAGCAGTAGCGGATGCTTAGAGGGGGCGTTAATGGGTAGCAGTGATATGTGTGAGTAGGGGCCAAGCTCAGATCAGGTGTCGATACCAGTGCCGAATTCACTTTTGTTCGCGTCTATCATGTAACAGAGTAACGTAAAATATCGATAGTTGGTGAGCTATTTCAGCGTTGTGAGCTCAAACGGCTTAGTCTAAGCAAGTGCAGACGAGATATCTGTAAGAACGTCCTATTTTTGGACACTTTAGTGATTTGAATAAAGTTTTACTACCTACTTAGGAAGAATTCATGAAAGGTCACTGTTTTATTAGGCACAACCTCAAAAATTGGTCAAGTCAACCTGGAAAGGATCCTTGTGTGAGTAAACTATATGAGACTTAAATTTCTAAAATTGAACAAATTTGGTCGAAAGTTTCTATTCTAGTTATTTCTTACCAAAGAATTTGAGCAACGATAAAAAATTAAAAGAAGAAAAAGAACTGATTCGATCCTCGTTAAATTTAGAGAAGAATCTAAACGTTTATTTCTTGCTGCTGCATACATGAGACTACAAGAGAAAAAAACTTTGATACTTGCAGTTTGTATGAAAGAAAAAAGGTGCCAGATTTAGAACAAAAGTCTCTAAAGCAATTGAAAGCAACCTTCCTCTTTTAGAGAACATACATGACTTAAGTAAAGATCATAAATATTTATTAAGTGTATGGTTATTATCAAGTGGGACCTTACTAGATATATCTTCAAAAAACCTGGAAAACTTGCTCACTTTAAGTGACTTACATTTGCAAAGAGCATACTTCGATTGTACGTAGTAAATACAAATCAAACTGAAAACCTCAAGATTATCTGTCTCAGTACTTTGTTAAAGTGTATGCTCCTATGTGGATTACATGAAGTTAAAATCTTCTTGTACTTGTGCACCCTTTTACACTTATCTTTTAAATATCTCTAATATGTACTTAAGTTATATATGTTCTCTAAAAAAGGAAGGTTGTTTTCAACTGCTTTAGAAACTTTTGTTCTAAGACTGTCACCTTCTTTTCTTTCATACAAACTGCAAGTATCAAAGTTTTTTCTATTGTAGTCTCTTGTAGGCAGCAACAAGAAATAAATGTTTAGGTTCTTCTCTAAATTTAACAAGGATCGAGTCAGTTCTTTTTCTTCTACAAGACTTCTTAGTAAATTCCTGTATTTGTCATGATAAACTTTTATCGTTGCTCAAATTCTTTAAAAGCAACTAGAATATAAACTCTTGAGGACGTTTGTCTAAAGTCTCAAATATTTCACTCACAGAAGAATCCTTTCCAGGTTGACTTGACTAATTTTTGATGTTGTGCCTAATGAAGCAGTGACATTTCATTTCATCTTCGTAAGTAGGTAGAAAAACTTCACTCAAATCACTAAAGTTTCAAAAAATAGGACTTTCTGACAGTTGTCACCTCTGCACTTGCTTAGACTGAGCCATTTTTGCTCACAACGCTGAAATAGCTCACCAACTATATTTTACGTTACTCTGTTACGTGATAGACGCGAACAAAAGTGAATTCGGCACTGGTATTGACACCTGATCTGAGCTTGGCCCCTACTCACACATATCACTGCTACCCATTAACGTCCCCTCTAAACATCCGCTACTGCTACGTCTTATGCTCCCAGATGCCAGTGCCATTGCAAAAAGTGCGTTTTTGCAAAACTTCATCGTTTTAATGCCACCATAAGAAATCATCCAAACATTAAAAAAGAATATTATGTGGCCGTTTTGGCGTAATAGTTACTTTTTTGACCTAATTTTAAGAAAAAAGATGAATATAACAATTTTTGAAAAAAAAAAATTGAAAATAGAGCAAAAATTGCATTTTTACAATACTTTATCCTACTTGCGGCACCTCAAGACGTGCTTCAATATTTTTCATATTTTTTGTATATCTTATTCACATGAAAAAGCAACTTTTCCGCACTAAGGCAAATTGAAAATCAAAACTTTAGTTTTTTCGTTCCACCCTAATCAGCATGTTTGTCTGAATGTGTGTCAAAGCATTGCGGTAGCCATCGAGCGACATTAACGCTAGCAGAGGTGTTGGTTACTTTTTAACAGTTAAAAGTAAGTTTTTTTGTTCGATGTCTTTCAGTAATTCTTGTTGAATGGGTACAGATAGAGAAATGAAAGTTTTCTCCCCATTAGTAGTGAACCTTAATAGTGAAATAGCAGTGATTACTTTTTATATAGGCTATTTTGTATTGCCATGGCGATTGTTGTTTTCAAAAGTAGTGGGTTGGGGTCGGTTGTGACAAATTGCGTGGGGACGGTTGTGACACGAGTAAAACATGTTTTTATCATATTTGATGCCCATAATACGCTTGGAGAAGACAGAAATAGGGCAGTGTGACCTAATGAAATATAAAGAAGCTTATAAAGAAGTAAAACTTTTTTTTTCTTTCGGACAGCTGTGGAAATGCAACGTTAATCGTAAGTCTTTGCTACGAAACATTTATTCGTAAACGCGATGGAGCCGGCCGGCGCTGTCACAATGAAAACAACGTGTGCAAAGGTTATATTGCTCATAATAAAGTGCTTTTGAGCTTACATATACGCTGAAAGCAGATATGAGAGTAAAATGGCTACTGAGAAATGGTTCCGTTCATTTATGAATAGAAATGTTTCACGTCTGTTCGAGTAGCTCATGCAACTAGCCTTTCAAGAGTAACAAGCTTCAACAAAACAAATAAATGTGGAATCTTTCTTTGATACTAAAGAATTGTTATGAACAGACACGGTTATGACCCACAGGATGTGCATAATGTTGCCAAAACAGACGTTACGAAATTCCAAAAACCTGATATTTTTGTAAGACTTGGTATAAGGCTACTTCAACTGAACAAGACACATTGTTAAATGTTTACCTTTTCCAGATGAAGGTTATGTTGAATTACGTTTAATATTACTTGAAATTAAAAGTGATCTAGACTGTTTTGCTGTATTTTTGAACTTGTCACAACCGACCCCAAGCACTGTCACAACCGCCCCTGGGGTGGGGTCGGTTGTGACATTTTTTTCTTTTTTGTTTAATTTGGTCCTGTGAGTTAACTATTGTACTTAGGGAGAAAATTTTAGTGCTTATAAGCAGGCAAATAAACACTTTAACATAAAAACAACTTTAAACCAGCTCACAGGCATTGCTAAGGGATCTATGGGGGAGCAAATGAAAATTGTCACAACCGTACCCAGTCTCCCCTATATAGAATTATGCGAAACTAACAATGAATCCAGGTTCTTTAATCGCATTCGCATACACTACATTGACAACCATATATTTATGTAATGGTACAAATATTCAGCTCTTAATTTTCAATGGTTTTCACTGAAAAATGTTGGCAAAATGTAGTTAAACATCATTTCACCTACAGTTTTTGCACCGACTTCAAAACTTATGTTTAAATGTAGTGTCCACGGTGTTCAAAGAATAAATTATTTTTTACTTTTTAGAGCATCTGCCGAGTGAAGTTCCGAAGTCGGTTCAATTTTTTTTCAAAAATATTTTTATTTTATTCTTTTTAGTGTAAATGTACATTGAAATAAGGTAATGTTTCCATTCCAAAACTTCACATAATTTGCTTAAATAAATTCTTCATAAAATAAACTATGTAAGGAAAAAGAAGAAAGAAAGTATCAACGCGTCTAAAATTTTAAACGATTGACACTAAAAAATAATCCTTATTATTCTCTGGTATTTATTTGTGTACCAGTTTAATCAAAGGCTAAATATTAACGGCTTTTCAACTAATTTATATTTCAAAACAACACTAGATTCTCGCGGTTCATAAAATTTTACGACGTATTACGTACGTGGCACGCTAATGAGTTTCATTTTTGCTTCAGTTAAGCCTTCATTCAAAATTTTCATTATCATTATAATAACTGTTTCATATCAATCACGTTTTGTAACAATGGATTTCATATTTAATCATTTAGGACAAATCGCTTTAAATTTGAGAAAAAATTTGGAGATTTTCCTCACTTTCTCCAGAATTCCTTTATCAAACCTTATGTAAATTAAGGCTAATAAAACCTGAAATATTACGAATCAATTAGTACCTGGTACGACTTTCAGTTCGTTGGAGTTCAGTAGAAAAAAGCAGGACATAGAAAGATACTCGGTTTAAAATTTTCAAAAAGACCACAGAAATGAATTTCATTATGCAATCCAGAGAAGCCTGGCGTTCAAAATGGTCATTATTACGATTACTGTGATCCCAATTTCTTCTTCGAAAGATTTCTGTAGGTTCCCGTTATCGAACCCGGACCACGAGAGGATGGGACCAATCGGAAAGAAAGACCTTTCTAACAAGAAAAGAATTTTTGAAATCGGTCCAGGCATCTTCGAGAAATCTTATAACATACAAAAAAAAAAAAAAAATTCTCCGACGAATTGTTTAACCTCCTCCTTTGTTGAAGTCGGTTAAAAATGACCAATAACGTTCTCTCATTTTCCTGCAATCAGTAAATCATCACCGCAAAAAAAAAAAAAAAAATAAAATAAAGCAAAATCATAAAAGACCCACGGATTGTGTGACCATGGATAAAATCGGGAGTTTTTGCGCTGTATCGAAAAATTACAGGTTGTCTACGCTTACCTTTCGGGATTGTCCACAAATGAAGTCACACCTTTTTCACCAAATTTATTACCCTCCCTCCCTTTGTCACAAGTTGTCACATTTTGCCTTACCCCCTCTTCCCACCCCTTATCACACACCACTATTAAGCCCACTAGTGGTATGCTTTTCACCAGCATACACTAGCGGGCTTAATTCTGGACATTTTATAATTGTTTAAAGATTTCATCTTTTACCATTGCATAACGAATTAGTAGATTTATTTATTTCACTTAAGTCACTTATTTATTACTTATCTAATGAATATAAATTCATCGCATGTGAGAATTACATAATATTTTTTAATTATTAAATCAAGATAAATACTATCATGCGATTAATAATCCAAACTAAAAGTTTATTATCATAGAACACTTTTAATTAAAGGAGTATATTGCAAATCATGAATTTTGATCAAATTTAAGCTAAAACGATATCATATTTCATTGCCAAAGCTAATTATCTAAATAAATCGAAATTCATTTGAAAACGTTTTTTGTTTAAAGTTTGCATTGAAAAATAAAACAAGATAAAATAAAGGTAATTTTCACATGAAATGAATACATACGTATTAGAGAATCATAAATAAATAAATGATTTAAGTGAAATAAATCAATGTAATAATTCATTATACAATGTTAAATGAAAAATGTCAATGTTTAAACCTTTAAAAGATTTAAGTGTGTCTAGAATTGAGTTCGCAAGTGTATTGTGATGAAGAGTTGTGTAATATTGCATTTCTCATTACCCCCCCCCCCTTCGCCCTATCACAAACTCACAATTTTACTAAAACATTTCCATTCTCAATCCGTGACATTATTTGTTGACGAATCCTTTGTACTAAAAATAAGAGATCAGCGTTGAAGGTAGAGATAGTTTTTAAGCCCCTATAAGAGTTTTACGTGCATTGAAAATAGAAAATAAGCCGGAAAAATTTAGTCAAGTCTACTTTCATTCTTTGTATATCTGAAATACAAATTGAGTGATTCAACAAGTGGCACACCCACGGGGGGGGGGGAGCTGAAGGATTTAAGTCTCTCCCAGAAGCATGAAAAGCAACCCTCTTGATTAAACCAAACTGCTTAAAATGCTTTCCTTGGATATGATTTTTGAAATTTCCGAGAGATAACCCCCAATCCTTTATTAATTTCACCAAAAATGACTGCAGTTTTTTAGGACTTCAAGTTCGAAAACTTTCCGAAGGAGGGCCACTTAACCCCTTCCAGGAAATAATCCTGGGTACGCAACTGAGTTCAACAGATTAAAAAATGGCCGCAAATTGCCGGAGAATGACCAGAGCTCTGGCAAGCTCCACACCGTTTGGAATGCAGCTTTTGTTGAGAAGGTGCGAATTGGTGATGGCAGATTGTCCAAGAGATTGAAACGAATGAAGATTCAGCATATGTTATTTAGGATGATTATTTAAACTAGCACAGAATGGCTGCGAAATTTTTGCTTAAGTTGTTGTCGCCAGAACAAAAGGAGCTCCGTTTTTAATTTGCACAGGAGTTACAGAGCACTGCCAACACTGATCTTGGACTTCTGAACATCCTGATAATTAAATATGAGTCATGGGTACAATCCAGAAATAAAAAGACAGTCGGCGTAATTGAAGCATCTTGAGTATAAGGCTACAAAAAGCGCGACAGTAGCTAAGAAGAATCCTGAAAAGTGATACTGACTGTTTTCTTTTTTTCGAGAAATTCGCATTACGAATACTCACCGGAAAGGCAAACAGTGACCAAGGTGTACTATGAACATATTCTTCGAAGACTTCATGACGAATTTTGGTGCAAAAGTGCAGATATGTGAACAGAGAAAAATTGGCGACTATATCAGGATAACGCCCCCTTACATTCATCCCAATTAATTCAAAAATTCTCATTCTACCATAGAAATCGAGCCTTTCTCTAAAATACCTCCACTCCAGAAATGGCTCCTTGTGGCTACTTGTTGGTTCTAAAATTGAAGACGCTACAAAAGTATCCCGTTTTGCGAGTAGAGAGGAGGAATGCGATGGCGAAGATTAAACCATTCCAAAAAGACTTCTAGAGGTGTGGAAGGATCGGTGGACTAAGTGTGAGCGAGTACAAATTGCCTAGTATGAAAGGATTTGGGTCTCATCCCCGTTTGGATTTTTTCGAATAAAATGTCCCATTATTTTTAGAGAGGCCTAGTATTTATAACACAGTTATAAAAAAATAATAAAATATAAAAAATGTAGTAAAGTACAATTTAGGGCAATAAATGCAGGAACCTTAAATGAAACTTACAAGTTTCTTTTTGACTTTTTTGGTTTATTGAAGTTATTTTAAGATTTGTGTGTGTGTACAATGTAAAGTATAATACTTATAGTAGTGTTGTTTAGTATGTTCATTAAAAAACATGTATAGGGTAAGTTCTGGTAAGTGCGTACCCTTTTTTTCAAAGTTCATGTTCTCAAGGATGCTGCTCTGTTGAAAAATCTTGTACACTCACAATTTTTTTTTAGTTTTCTTTCCAGATCCTTTACTAAGATTTTCAAGCATATAATATGTTAAATAAACCATAAGCATAGGTTTTGTGACCTGGTTTATGACACCTATTCTAAGGTATGCACTTTCCCTACATAGTGGGGTAAGTGCGTCCACCTTAAATTATGTGAATATGAGCAGGAAAAAACTTCTGGCACATATTAAATATGTTAGGTAATTGCCTTGGGATAATTCCTAATACTAGAGATCAGCACTTGCTTGCATGGATGAAACACAATCAGTGATATCCCACGTGTCTTGCGAACAACTGTGATTTGAAGATTGAGAGAGTTGTGTCTGTGATTCTTCCTTTGTCCTTTTAATAAGACCAAGTGAGCAAATGTAAGTGAGCAAATGTAAGTTGTTTTTATGTAGTAAAAATCACATATAGTCTACATAGTTTATTTTGGTTTAATACATTAATCAGTCTGTGCTTAAGCCAGGGTTCTCACTTACCCCTTCTTAAATGTAAGATGAGGCATGTGCGTCCAATAGCGTTGTTGTAAGTGTGTATCTCTGTGATTTTCTTTAATTCTATTTGTATGGTAGATCGTTAGGTGACCTGAATGAACAATTCGTTTTTTTTGGAATACACACGGTTTTAAAATATTTTTCTTACTAGAATCAGCAGCAGTAAGAAAAAACACAAAAAGAAAAAAAAAAAAGAAATAATTGATCAGGATATGATACTTGTAGTTTTTTTTTCTTGTACATTGAAATAGTTTTTCACAAGGTGTTCTTAATTTTCTTAAATATAATTTATTCATTACTCCACTTTCGTTTTTTGAATCACTTTGTTCCTTATTTAGTGTTTCACTTAATTTCATTGCTTCATTTGTCATTCTGGTTTAAATTAAGTATAGCTTATGATCGCCATTTTCAACGAAAAATTTACTAACTGATAGCTAAAAGTCAATATATTTCAGAGGTAATAAATAAAATTGAAATCTTATGCCGCATTCAATGTAAATATAAATACTTGATGGAAATGACGTCGGATTTATAATCGGCTTATAAAAGAGTTATAAGCAAAATTAAAGGTGAATTACGAGAGTCCGATTTTCCACGTAATAGTACGCACTTGCCCCATCATAATGGTACACACTTACCCCCACTTTACTTTAAAGAAAGGGAAAGTGCGTACCGTCGTATAAACAAATTTTAGTTAGAGTATTTGAACAAAATACCCCATGTATGTTATTAGTAGCAATTACTCAAAAGAAACAAATTGCATTTGCTCACTTCAGTAGCTTTGTATGACTACAAGAGAAACGGAAACAAAACCTTCTCAATCTTTACTTTAGGGTTTTTTTGAAGACATTTAAGTTGTCTATGATTGTGTTTCGTCTATTGAATCCAGGCCTGAATTCTACCTATTCAAATTAAAAATTAGACAGTTATCTATTAGACAGCAATCATTCCATCTAAATTTCTTTCGGACAAGAAGTTATTTAAGCCAGAAAAATTCTTTTTTGCTAATTACAAAAATAATAAATGAACTTGAACTTACAAGAATTTTTTCATGGATAATAACTGATGTTTCCCAAATTAAGTCTTTTTAATAGGCCCCAAAATAACTGCAGTAGTGTTTTTCACTTTTAAACATACATCATTACTCGAGATTAATGTTTCAACAGAAAGTCGTGGCAGTTAGTCACCTTGAAAAATTGAACGGGAGAAAAAAACTGGTATGCGAAATTTGATGCTGTTTCTAAAGTTCTATTTGTTAAATATGAAGCAAGAGTAATATTTCTTTGCCGAGTAAAGAAGATAATTTTATATTTCTTAGTAAAATAAAAATAAATATATTTCTTGCAAAAATTTACGAATAAAAAGAAAATGATTCCTTTTTCATTTTAGACGTACTTCAAATAGTAACAAAACAATACCTTTAATTAGATTTAAAAAAAATATTATATTTAACATTTTTCATAAAATTTAATTAAAAAAAAGAGTGCAATTTCAATATGAAACAGAAAAGTAGTACAGGATATGATGATAAACACGACACCCTGAAGTTATTTTTTAGGTAGGAATTATAAATGATGGTAAATGTATTATTCAAGTAGAAATGCTCATTGAACCTCTAAGACTTATTCATGGATATGCATTAATTGTGATGCTTAATTGCAGATAATAATGATTTAAAATGAAAATTCTAAGTGAAAAAGTGTTCATACTCTGATAGTTATATAGTTGTTGTTACTGAAACCACTCGGGTACCCAAGCCGATACAGCTACCCAATTTAAGGAGGAATTGGGATGGCTTCTGACTTTGCTAGCAACCATTAAAGTGGAAGTCCGATTTAGCTCAACACACGTCATAAGACCCGTCAATAGGGAAGGCAGCCGTTCAAACACTCATTCACTCAGAGAAAGGGCGAGGACAGGACGGAAAGAGTAAATCCATGTGTCAAGTCGTGCCGAGCCGTGATTCGAACCCGGGGGTTCCTCATCCCGGTCAGACTCTTCTGACAACTAGACAATGTCACCGGCTCTTCTATTTATAAATCTCGAAAAGAGCACAGAAAATACAGGTTCAAATCCTACAAACGTTTTCTGTTCAATGCTCAAAACCTAGTCATATTTTATTTAATTAAAAATTTGTTGGAAAAGCTGTTTTCCAAAGAGACAAATATTTGGAGCGTGTAACAGCAAAAGGTTGAAAAATAGTTTTCGACAGTTTCCATTGAATGGGCTAAAAACAAAAAGTTCTGCGACAGCTTAAGTATTTGTCATACTCAAAACTTCAGATTATCTCCATGACTATTGCAGGCTTCATTTAACTGTTATGTGGGTCACTAAAGACAGCCCAACCTTTTTTTAAAATCGAAACTATTAACCGTAAAACTCCTGATACAGCATCCTAGAGGCGGTTATATTTAATAAAACTTTCCAGTACTTTGCGATCACTACAGATTTAACTTGTACCAGTCATTAATAGCGTACATGAAGAGCCTACGATATCGAACCTGAGACCCTTCGGCCACAACCTGGAGTTCTTACGTAGAAATCAAAATTTTAAAGCAATTTTTTTCTTTGTTTCTATGGGGCTGCGTAAGAAGCTTTATCCTTTTTGCAGAGGTACGATCCTCCGATATTGCAAGCAGTCTCTCATGTACCACCATTAAGGCCAGGATGACAGTGACACGAAGAATTTTGACTGTCAGTTTCCACATAGCGGAGACATCTGGCCTCTCTTCGATGCGAAACTGCACTAGGAACTTAATTTTGCAGAGGTCATTCAAAGCCAAACGAATATCCAAGGGATCTTCTGTATGCCGCGTAATCAAATGCCATAGGCTCTGACGATTTTCTGCATCTTTAAAATCTATCGGCTGACCACCGTAGGTCAGAACCCGGGTCTAAGGCGTGGAAGGTGGCCTTACCATCAATCACTCCATACAGCCGACTTTAAGCAACGCACACAATATTTATTATCCTACACTTGCTTTATTTTTCCTTCTTTTTAAAAAAATATGCTTGGGTACGTAGTTTTTTTATGATCTTTGAAGATAAACTACAGAACCTTCTTTAAAAACAATTAGATCTTGACGCTGAACTTAGTTCTGGACATAATATATACTTCTGTGACTGTCTCATAAAACAACTGGAAAATAATTTCTATTTTCGTAAAAGCAATAGTACTTCCTCTTAGATCCAGAAAATAATTTCGAACATATTAAGCACAAAGTTAATCAAGTGAAAAAGCTGCATGTGTAGAATTTTATGAAGAATTTTAGACACAGATGCTTGAAAGATTTTATTTTGAATGTTTTTCTCAAGTACATTAGTGTTTTTATTGACATAATTGGTCGAAGAATGTAATATAGAGGTCGGAGCTTCCGTTTGATAACAATAATTCACTCATATACTTCATATCACTTCACTTCATCACTTCATATACTTGGAAAGCTATTATTGCTCCTTTTGACAGTAGAAATTAATCTTGGCAGAATCTATTGCACTTCCAAAAGCTTTATTGTGCTGTCAATATTTATGGATAAAGCACACTGCAAAAACATGCTTTTCTTTCTCTCTTTTGTTTAAGTAAAAGCAAGAGAAAATATGAAACGATTGATGATTTATTTCGAAGGAAAAAAAGGAGAATGGAAAATTGTTTCATGATATAAATGATTTTCTCGTCTGTATTTAAGTATCAAAGGAATTATAGGTGCTTTTTAACCCATTAATCCATAGCGTCCCTTTTAAGGGACGGTCCAAAAAGTGTCTGAATTTTCCAAAAATGAACATTTCAACCAAATAATTGGGTTTAATTATTACGTTGGTATTGTTTCAATTAATTATTAACAGATTGCAGCACATAACCGTTGTAAAGTGCGTTCTGTAGCCATATCATTATGATCTTTATCAAGAATTACATAGTTCAATATCATGAACAAACTTTAAGTTTTTAAAATTATTAACAAAATCCCAGTTATAAAAAAAATAAATTACCAAAAAAAGCTGACAAATTAAGTGACTTCAAATTCATAGTAACACCAATCATTTAAACCTTGACTTTTTAAACGATTAATTTCTAAAATCACTCCAAATTTCTGCATTAAAGATTTAGTTTTAATGTCTAGTCCTATTTTTTTCTCTCAAAAGTCTACTGCTTACACAAACAAAATAGAAATTTAATACGTTCCAGAAAACAAAATCAAATCTGAGCTATATCGAAAAAGCTACACTAGGTGGCCAAAAGTATCCGGACACTTTCAAAAATTCACATTCTTACATATAGCTCGAGAAATTAGTGATCAATTGTTCTTTAACTTTAGTCATACAAAATATAGACTACACCGAACATTTCCAAGTTGAAATTAAATTACCCTTGCATTTGGGGGACGACAAGAAGGGGGTTGAAAGAAAAACCGCTTTTTGACCATAACTCTTCGAAAATAGCTCGGAATAAGCTATCAATTTCAGTAATTAATTAGCATACTATGTATAATTACTGTACAAATTTTTATGAACGTACCACTCTTACTTCTGAAGATATGAAACATTTTTGAAAAAACGGCAATTTTATTGGAAGGGTTTTTGCTCATAACACGCAGAGTTTTTGATCAAACCTTATCACAACTTCAGGAAAGATGACAAAATACAAGAGAAAGAATATACTAAAGCGGTAAATAAAAATATTAAAAATTAGATGAGATATGAACGTTAAAAGGAAATAATTTTTCACGGCGCATGCGCGAACGACAGAAATTTATAACTACAAAAATATTGTAGCCTGATTTATACTGCATCTTATAAAAAAAGTTTCAGTTGAATATCATGAAAAATGAAAAAGATATCAGCGATCTAGTGAGCTGTATTTCATTCAGTCGCAGACAATACATAAATAGTGAGGGGTTGTCCACAAATAGTGTGGTGACAATCGATCCTTTTTTTTCAATGTTAAATTGTATACAGTTTGAAAATTTATATTCGGCATAGAAGTCACATTTCGTCTGTTCGGCCAAAAAGACCTTATACGTACGTTTCCAAAAGTATCCGGACACCCTCTGAAACGTTGGTTTTGAAAGACGACGCAATAACCTTTAATTTAAAAATAGCTCTTTGTGGACAGACCCTCACTATTTATGTATTGCCTGCGAATGAATGAAATACAGCTCACTAGATCGCTGATATCTTTTTCATTTTTCATGATATTCAACTGGAACTTTTTTTATAAGATGCAGTATAAATTAGGCTACAATATTTTTGTAGTTATAAATTTCTGTCGTTCGCGCCTGCGCCGTGAAAAATTATTTCCTTTTAACGTTCATATCTCATCGAATTTTTAATATTTTTATTTACCGCTTTAGTATGTTCTTTCTCTTGTATTTTGTCATCTTTCCTGAAGTTGTGATAAGGTTTGATCAAAAACTCTGCGTGTTATGAGCAAAAACCCTTCAAATAAAATTGCCGTTTTTTCAAAAATGTTTCATATCTTCAGAAGTAAGAGTGGTACGTTCATAAAAATTTGTACAGTAATTATACATAGTATGCTAATTAATTACTGAAATTGATAGCTTATTCCGAGCTATTTTCGAAGAGTTATGGTCAAAAAGCGGTTTTTCTTTCAACCCCCTTCTTGTCGTCCCCCAAATGCAAGGGTAATTTAATTTCAACTTGGAAATGTTCGGTGAAGCCTATATTTTGTATGACTAAAGTTAAAGAACAATTGATCACTTATTTCTCGAGCTATATGTAAAAATGTGAATTTTTGAAAGTGTCCGGATACTTTTGGCCACCTAGTGTATTTGCGGCCTCTTTCCTATAAAACAGACCAAAAATAGACTGAGCTAAATGTGATGATATCAGCAATGTGATAATACTATGGTTATGAAGTAACCATAGCAACAGGGTACTCTCCGAAAGAATGTTTTTCCATTTCGAAATATGTGCTGACTAATAATTACATTTGAGATTTATGCATCGAGTGAGTTGGAGTACTACTCCTCCCCCATCTCTCGAAAATAACTGAATGCTCGAAGCTAAAATCATAAAATCAAAACATTTCTAGGGATAAGTGTGTATTCTAAATTGTTACGCTTGAGCTAGGAGGAAAGTGTTACCACTGTAAAATATTCCTGGTAGAGTTTCTCAAAAAAAAAAAAAGTCACGCATATTCAACTTTGTAAATTCTTTTTACAAAAAGTTTAAAGCTGTTAATTCCAGTAAAAAAATAAAAAAATCATTAAACAACAAACCCTAAAAGCCACAATTAGATTGAAAATATTTTTTCTCCACTACTTTTGCTTTAAGGATGGTTTAAACTACAAGAATTTCCCCTCAGAGTAATGACAACAACTTTCCATTAAAATTATTCGTCGAATAAGGACATATTGACGTAGTTTCCTAAAATAATGAGGGCAACAGTTGTAAAAACAAATCAGCGCTGCTTTTAAAAATCCCAAACCACATCTAAATGTGTTCCATGTTGCTTGGGCTGCACATTTCTTGATACAATTTGAGGGTAGAATTTAATAGTTTTCCGAAAAAAAATGTACACGATTAACCTCAATCGTTACACCATTTCTTGAGCGGAAATAGAACTGAGTTCACGTGACTCGCTCTAAAGTTGCCTCTTGAATAAATACAGAGAAAAAAGCCGAAATTGGCATACTATAAAATATCCTAGTGTCTTCACAGAATCGAATCTCGTTGAAATATGAGCTTACCAATATGGGCATTCTAAAATTCTAAAACGATTTAGTCAAGACCCCCCCCCCCCCTCCATTACTATAAGAAAAATAATCACTGAAAACCGAAATTAGATTGAGGACAATGATTCACAAATAAAATCAACGGTTTTGTTAAAGAAAAACCATTAGAATAAAAACACAAAAACAACAGTCCTTGAAAAAGCCAATTATATATAGGAGGACAGTAACCACCAAACTCTCCTTTAGAAAAGATAAGTTTCTTGAAATTACCCATTGGAGTAAAGAAATCGGTCTCTATACACCCTGATAGAATGAGGCTACCAGTTTTCCCAACAACGTCAACCGTCGCTTTAACCCTTAGTTTGGCACATATCAAAAATTTAAAAATTTTGACAATTTTTTTTATTTTAGTTTTTTGGGGTAAAATGCATAAATATTATATAGTTAAAAAAAATTTCATGGGAAAAAATGAAAAGAAAATCGGTTTTATAAATTGTGTATCCTGTAGGATACACTGCCAAAGTAGCAAATAAGAATACATAAAAACTTTTTATAAAATTTAATCAAGTATTTATTTACAATACAACTACATCTATCTATAAATTATTATACAAATCAAAATACAAAAGAAATTAAAAAAATAAAAGAGAACATACATGTAATTGACGTGACGCCATGTTGTTTTGGTAGAACACACTGTAACACTTATAAACTTAATACTGAACGCGTTGCTTTGTAAATAGCCACAGTAAAGACAGATGTTGAAAAAGAAGGTTCAAACAATGCTATAGGTTAAAAGCCAGCCCCCTAGAAGGCGCCTAATTCAAATTAAAAAATGTAGAAAGTGATGTATCCTGTAGGATACATTGCCAAACTAAGGGTTAAGACTCTTTACCTGAATAATGAAAACCGTTCCAAAAACTGCTTCCAGAAAAAAAAAAAATTGAAATGGCATCAACAGTACATCTTCAAATTAAAACAAAAACTAATTAGTATTGAAAAAAAAACACCAAAAATTCCCTTTTTACTAACCAGGAAAGTACTCGACTTAAGTAATAATGAAAAAAGTTAAAAATGGTACCATTCGAAAGAGTATACTGAGACATGTTTTTGACCCAAAGATCAAGTGCCCTCGTCCCCTCGTTTTCGAGATAAGGGGTCTTAAAGTCGGCCGAAAATGAGCCAAATTTGAAGACTTGGCAAGAAATTGAAGCTAGCTCCAGATTCTCCCTTCCGCTGCTTGCTTGACATCGCATCATTTCCATGTTTGGTCATTCGCAAAGAAAGTAAAAGATGTTTAACGTTAACCCTTTACTTGTATGAGCTAAAATAAAGAATGCTGATCAAGACTATGATGTGGAAAGCAGAGAGCTTTATCCAGAGGAGCGAAAACTTTACAATGAAGTTTTAAGTTTTATCTTTTTACGATTGATAACAATACATTTTAGAATTTTAGTTATTTGAAGTTTTTTTACTGAACTAAGTTGTATGTGTTAATTATTATAAGTTAAAATATATTGCACGTGTTTCTAAATGAATAATTCGGGATAATTAAATAAGTATGAAAAGCAGCTAATATGAACTCATGTAAAAAAATGAAAGAAATAATCTTTGGGGTAGAAATTAAATTGTCATGGATTATGATATCAGTTCTTATTTTAAAGAAATTGATACAAGAAGTTTCACTATCTGCCAACTCTTAGCAAAAACATTTATTTTTTTTTAATTGAAATCGAGAAAAAATAAATATTTTTTAAAAGGAAACGAATTAGTAAACATCAATAGCTGCAAAATTATATCCGCGTCGGAAATATATCAATGGTAGAGGGAAATAATTATTTCCATTCTTAAAATATACTAATAGAGTCGGCATTCATTGTAAAAACCCCTTCCGTTCAAACAAGTTGGTCACTGTAGCGAAAAGTCCCTGTAACGTAAATGTAAAACATATTGCAATAATCTTTTAATTTCGTATACTGCTTAAAAACACTAGAATAACTTTTACTAGTTCTGCTATATGTTCAACGGGCAGGAAAAGACTAACAAAATTGTAAATCAATACAAGTTTTAGCTTACTTTTCTGTAAAAGTAGAAAATAGGTGAAAAAAAATCATGAAAGAAAGCCTGATGCACTGAAAAAAAAAACGCTCAAAACAATTGAGTCGATAATAATACAATTTACGAAAGTATAAATGTGAAAAAAATCATGAAAGAAGCTGATGCACTGAAAAAAAAAAAAAAACGCATTCAGGAGGACAACTTATAAAATAATTAAATACACAGAAAATTTAAAATAGGAAAGTTGGGTTTTGAGCTGCGGAAACTGTGTACCTGTCAGTCTGTCTATTGGTCAGTTTTTCTGCCCTCCCCCCCCCCCCGCAATAACTTTTGAGTGCATAGTCCGATTCGATTTTTTTTTTTTTATCGAAAGATCTCAGTGAGGACAATACACTCCCATATTCGACTTTTTGATTTGAATAATATTTCATTCAATTTCGAATTTCCGATTTTTTCCCCTGTCCTCACTTATAACTTTTGAAGGAACAAGTTCGATTCGAGCGAACATTTTTTTTTTTCGAAATATCTCAGAGAAAACACCTCATTCCTGTTTGATTTTTTTATTTGAACACATTTTCATTAAATTTTGAGCATTTTTTTTTTTTTTTTGAAAGACCATTCTTACATACCCAGTGATGCAATTGACAAAAATGTTTAGGAGAACTCACTTTGAGTTATAGGGGACCCACCAAAAGAAAAGTGGTTTGAAAAAAATTTATATTTGCAATTTTTACAATTAAAAACCCTAAATATACCCCCCCCCCATACTACAGAATTGTACGAACACTTAAAAAAATAATTAAAAAAAACAGGAGGTTCAGTTGTCACCTCCTGTTGACAAGGGCCCCTTAACAAGGGACCTGCTTTAATCGCAAATAGTTCGATAAAATTTAATTTTGATGTGTTGTTTAAAATTGTTTTTCCTCTTTAAAAAGCTCTCTGCTTTCCATGTCATAGGCTTGATAGTAGCTTTTTGCTTTAACTCGCACAGGTAAAGTAAAAGATTATTGTAAAGCCGTCTTTCAAAAGCTTTGCAGATGACCAAAAATGGGAATCAAGTTTCCCGTTGGACGCAAATAGTGTAATCGCGCCGCAGCTTCCAGTTTCATTATAACTCGCTAAAATTGGCGATTTTTCAAAACAAATTAGCTGACTTTAGGACCTTATATTTCGATAACGGGGGCGCGAGGGCAAAAACGCGTGCGTCCAGAAACATGTTTTACAATGCTCTTTTGATTGGTACTCATTAAAAAAAAATTCATTATTCCATGATCGCGTACTTTCCTGGTAAGAATACTTAACTAAACGAAACCCCGCAGTTTACTTATTTCTTGTTCTTATATCATCATTGTCAATGCGCGGCTCTTCAAAAAATATTTTTGATAAATTTTGCTTTTCTAACATATTTCAATATCATACTCACTTTACCGAAGCTTTGGCTATAAAGATTGACTGAACTTTATGCGAAGTTATGAATTTTTAAAATACAAAGCAATCAACTAGGGAGCATCGAAATAGGAGAAAGAAAATATTGTAAATGGGAACCAACATTTCACCTGGCTGTATTCCTTAATTCCAAACTCTTGAATTTGTTAGAAATTTTTTTTCAAGTTATTTAATTAGTAAAATTATTTATTATTCTTGTTCAATTTGAAATATTATAATGGTGACCTTATTGTGGTGGTGACGTTTTTATTATAGTGTATGATAAGACGGGGGAGGGGGGGTCTTACTAATTATTTTCCAAAGGTTCTTTTATTTTTGCTTTTTCCCGTGTCATTTTTTACCATATATTTATCATACACATTTGTCTTATTTTCGCGAGTGAAACTAAAACAAAAGAATTCCTTTTTTTCATTTTTTGTTCAAATTTTGTTAATTTTTTGTTCAGAAGTAGCCCGTGCAACGACGGGCCACGCAGCTAGTTTATTATAAAAAAGAAAACATAATTCAAAAAATTGAACCACCTGAACTTGTTAATAACAGCGGCTAGCGGCTAGTATGCATTAAAAAAAAATATTCTTACGTAATAATTTTGAGTTGCAATTGAGTTTTAAATTTCTGTAAATTTAACTCATAATTGTTAATTTTCAATGTTTTGATCCAAACTAAGCAATAATTTTCATTCATAAATTTTTGTAATCAAGATATGCTAGTAAGTAAATTTTGCAACATAAGTTACCGTAACGTCAGTTACCCAGGTAAAAATTCCCATAATTTTTAATTTTTTAAATTTATGAAAATTAATTCACTAAGATTATAAGAAACTGATAAATTATGCATCAAGAAAAAAAAAAAAAAAGCTGCAATAGAGAAAAAAAATTGCCTTGAAATCAATTGTCAAATTATGCCATTCCCTTTATGTGTAACTTAAGTTACTATCTTATTTTTGACTCCTAAATTCTGTAAAATTGAAATGCATCAAAGATTTTTTGACTGTTGTTTTGATAGATCTCTTTTGTACAAGGTTTGAAAACAATATTTGGTTGCAGGGGATTTACAGCAGGGCAGGGCACCAAATTTCTGCCATTTGATTTTTTTTAAGGGAACCGTGTTCATATAAACACAAGGAGAATTCAAATTAGAAAAAGACTTTAAATTTTTTTTGGGGAGGAGGTCACCCAGGGACCCAGGTGTGTAAATCGGTCCCTGTTTGTTTGCACTGCGTTGCTAAATGCAAAAGAATTGGTCCAAATGTGTTCCCATGGAGTCCTTCCTCCCTACCAAGGAGGCTGTGTGGCAAAAAAAAAAATCTTACACTAGTGGTGCCATCTACTCTTAAAATTAATTACTAAAGAGGGCCCAAAGTAAATCTCGAGCTGAAGAATTAAACAGCTTATAAATATCGTGGCACAATTCCCCATAAATATTTTACGAATCCGAAAGAACATCTTTGTGATTTAATGAAATATTTTTCTACCAGAGGATAAATTATTTTTCAAAAATCATTATCTATTTTTTATATTTTTATCTGAAAAGATAAAATCGCTTAAGTGCTCAACTTCATAAGTTTCTAGACATATAAAAATTTAAATCACCGTGTTTCAGTTATTGTTTCGACTCCACTTGCGAAACTGTTTTCTTGAAATGGCTCAAAATAATATTTGCAATTAAAAAGTTTTGATCAGCGCCGATATCATCATGCATGAAAACATCATTTTGCTACATGAAATAAATTGTATCACAACCAGAAAAAAATAAATTTAGCGTGATTGTTCAGAGTAACATTTCATTCACATTATTAAAAAAAAAAAAGAGTTTTTCATGAATAAATAATTATTGATAAGAAATTAGTAAATATATATTTTTTTTTTCATTTTAACAGAATAAAATAGTACAATGCCTGCCGCTTATGAAAATCACATTTGTTCCGAGGACATTTGATTTTATAAATTGCATACTCATAAGCGTTGCGTGACCAAAAGTTTTATGGGGAGGGAGTGGGTCACCTCAAATTTTATACTAGGATTTTGCATAAGAGAAACATTCTGTCTTGCTTTTTAAATGAATTGATTGTTCATGCAGTTTATTCAATTTTTTTTCCTCAGTTATTACCAGTTACTAACAGGGCTCACTCTTAACGGGGTCTTAAGCTATCACAGGCTTGTGGTCTGAATAATTTCTTTGGAAACAAAACAGACCGTTTTTTAATTTATGTGTCCTTTCTGCTGATACAACATCCCCATGTTTTATTTACTTCCCTGCGGCAAGATTGTGTTTTCAAAAAATACAGCCCTTTCACCCACCAAACCCTACCAATTGTGTTTGGATCTCTTATGTTTTGAATAGAATTGTGTCGAATTAGCGTATTGAATTTTCCATGTTCAAATAAATATATAAGAAAGATTTTGATAGCGTATTGAATTTTCCATGTTCACCCAAACCCTTCCGATTGTATTTGGATCTTGTTTTTTGAATAGAATAGTGTCGAAATTTGAATTTTCCATGTTCAAATAAATTTACAAAAAAAAAGAGACTGCGTCCGGATATCTTGACTGGGCTGACCCCAGCCACCTATTCACAGGCGCTATCCCACTACTGCACCGTGCGGGAGCTTTTGCCTGCTGCGTTTCCGCCCTGGGCCGGTCCGCTCCTCCTTAGGGCGACCTGGTGAGCCGGGGCTCCCCCCAGCCAACCATATCGACACCGTGCTTAGTGCGGACGCCTGATCGACATAGAGCGACTGAGGCCAGAACTCCCAACCTCACGCCGTCCGACAGCCTCGCCCTCCAAGCAGCTGGATTACAGGAGCGCGCCACAACTCCCGGGCGACAATTGAAAAACTTATTGGGTTTATATACCTAACATCGACACTTCGGTGGTCCAATTCGGGGCTGTATTGGGTCAGAAATGGAACCACAAGGAAGCTACTTTCCTAATTTGGATCTTTTTGACGGATTTAATTCACGTTAAAACGTTTTTTATTCACATTTTAATTATAATTTCGGAAGCTACAACTGCCGCCATCTATAGTTGGAAGTCGAAATTATCTGAGTAAATTTTGGCGAGACTTCGTTGTTTCCTAATTGAAAATCAAACTATCAGACGATGTAGGTAGCGGATTTTTTTTCGGGGGGGGGGGGTATTTACACTCACAAAATAATAAAATAAACAGATACGTCTCCAACATTTTTTAAAAATTTATTTATCGAGGTTAGGGGGCTCATTCGCCCCCCTTGATTTTGATGTATGCACCTGTAAGTGGGGAGGGTGCTCCCAAATGGATAAAAATAGTTTTACTTTTCCATTGTCTGTTTCTTGATTTTGATTTTTCATAATATAAGTAAAAGTTTAAAATTTTGTCTTAAAAACGCACACACACAAAGCACATTTGAATAATAAAATCACTTTGGTTTGCTATGAGAGTAATCAGGGGCGGCAAAAGAGAGGGGCGGTCGCACCCCAAATATTTTTCGCAGAATGTTAAAACAGGAAATCAATATTATAACAAATCATGATCATTCAAAGAACAATAGCATGTCATTTCAACAAATATTGACAAAGCACACCCTTAAACATTATCTTAAGATTATTTCTAATACGAGGAATCTGAAAAAAAAAAAGTCGAACAGTTAAGACTAAAAAGTTTCACTTAGCTTGGGAACAGCACGAGACACTGGGAACAAGTGGGAAAAAACTCTTCTATTTGACTTCGAACATTGCAGATTATAACTAGGCTGAAAGTTAAAAACTAGTTACTAATCAAGACATTTTGTGTGATAACTAATTACAAAATAATTTTTCGCTTTGGTGTAAAAATTTAATTTTTTTCTTTCCTCCAATTTTTCTAACTATTAAATCCATTTAAGATGTTTTTCTTTTCACCAATATGTATTTTGCTCCATACTGAGGTACTTCACATTAAAGAAACTATCGCCCCTTAGATGAAATGCAGTCACTGAGAGTAATATTGCACTCAGTGTTCAGTGCAAAAGAGTAAATTAAACTCACGAGTTTAGAGTTAAGAATAGTTATTTTACGATTCCTTCATTAATTCTTTGACAGAAAAACATCAGTGGTTCTGTTTTATAACTTCTTGTGTCAATGGTGCACCCATGGGGCAAGCTAGGGGGCTTGAGTTCCTTCCAGGACCATGAAGATGAGCCCGCTTGATAAAACCTCAGGACTTAAAATTCCGTTTTTGGACTTGATTTTTGGAAACTTAACGGGTAATAGCCCTCAACCTCTTCTTTAATTCCATTCAAAATATAAATTCAGTTTTATTTTCTCCGTGCCTTCAAATTTGAAAACCTTCTGAAGAGGGGCACTTAGCCCCTCCCAGGAAACAATTCTGAATGCATCACTGGGGGTAGGTTGATGCAAATAAAATATTTATACTCACAAAATAACAAAATAAACAGATACTTCTCCAATCTTTTTTCAAAATTCAATGCGAGTAAAATAATTGCAATACAGTGGAACTTCGGTAACTCAATTACCCAGGTAAGTCGACAGTTGGTTTTCCAATGGTTGGTCCATTATTAATTTCGATGGGTGGGAATCTCTTTATACATTTACAGAAACCTCTAAAAGTCGACACCTACTTGCTATTTTAGTCAACTTTTTGCTAACGATATTCTTCACATTAACAGTTTCTAAGAATTCTGCTGTTTATTAAATCAGTTAATTCATTATTTTCCCTCTTTTTTGAGAATTTCCACTACCCAAAAGAGACAGCCACCACATTTTGTGCTGCTGGTGCAGTCTCAGGGCTAGGAATGGGTTGAAGAAATGTACCCAAGGCAGTCCAAAAAAGAAACAAGGCAGCACCAGAATGACGTTTTTTCCAACAAGTGTGAGCAGAGCTTTTCTCTTTGACAATGGGCTCTAATTGGCTCCCTACATTTTGGGAAATCAATGTGCAGTCAATTCTCAATAACTCGAAGTTCGATATCTCGAATATTACTATTACTTGAATTTCTTATTAGATCCTAATCCCTTTGTCTTCAATTCTACGCTAATTTTCCACGATATCTCGAAGTTTACTTCCCTTAACTCGAAGTTTTTCTTGAGATGACTAAACATTCAAAAGTTAAAAAGCAGAAAAAAATTTCAAGTGAGAGCATGTAATTTTATTATTGTTCTCTTGTGATTCATTCAGGAAAAAGCCAAAAGAAGATCTGTTGAAGCAGTGTGCAATAAAGAAATAACGCCTGTGGTGGCTCTTGCTGTATTGTTTGCACTTATAGCTAGTATTATGCTTCTGTAAGGAATTTGTTTTCCAAAAGTTTAGTGTCTTCAATTTTCAATGAAACGTGACAGTGGGGTAGTGATTATTAAATTTAAAACAAATGACTTTTAAGGCAGTTGATAAAGAAAATTTCTTTAATGCGAGTTTAACCTTTTGGATCCGGGCTGTTTTTTGGAAATTTTTCTTTTGACCCAAGTAGTACAACAGTTGAACCACAGATTTCTTTTCCATTGGAAAGAGAAGGTATAAACTGTCGTACCAGACGTATGAAACCTTAAAAAAATCCCCGGCTCTAAAGAGTTCGAGTGAAAATTTCAACCCTGTCCTCTAAAGAAAAAAGACTTATGGTACAACATGTGTACTGCCCGGTTCCTAAAAATTAAGAAATTTGACTAAAAAACTGAGGCTTGATATGACACCTACAAACCTTGGAAAGAAATGAATCTATTGCCAAGGAAGAACCATACGAAAAAGCTTTAACATTTACTGTTTCTTAAACTACAAAACTGCTTATTGCAGCTCAAAATGGCAAATTATTTAGCAAGAATGAAATACATATCAAAGATTTTTTTTGTTCTTGTTCTAAACATTTTAACTCAAATAGTGTACATTTTCATTTATAAACCTTGTCAATTATCTATACATAAATTAAATATTCTAAGTTTTCATTAATAAAATGTTGGAAATTGAAACTAATGATAAGTCGAACTTTTGATAAGACAAAGTTTTTTTCCTGTCCCTTCAGATTCAAGTTATCGAGACTGTATTTACATGTAAGTGGATGTGGTTTTTGCCAATTTTTGATAAATTTACATTGTGCTTTCACCCCCCCCCCCATGCCTGAAGAGCTAAATCAAAAAGAAGACACACTAATGTATTGGCCTGCCTAACTAAACAGAAATACTTAAAGAAAGTAGATGATGAACTCATACCGCAGATACGGTACTGGTAAGAGTGATCCTCACAAGCTTAATTAACTTTGTTTGAACTTTGAACTCAGATAGGGCTTTTAGTAGCTGATCTTTCTCATTTTATCGCAGGCTACCTTACAGTTGATAAACAAATAATGGGTTTCAATTCCATGCTCTTTACAATTATACAATATTTTTCATAAAGTAAAGATTTGATCACTTGGAATCTTTTTTTTCTGAAACTACAATGATATTTTTCAACATCAATTTTAATGACAGGAGACAAACAATAAATTAAAATATTCCTTATTTATTATTTGAACTAAAAATTACTTTATACTAACATAATAATTCCAGGTGAGACAATATTCATTAAACATCTAATACATATTATAAGTACCGTGGAGAATAAGAAGTGCAAAATTCTGCAGCTTCTTCAAAATAAAATTTTCTTACAAGCTTATCTCATCACAAGTTCTCCAGGTGCTGGTTATCACAGGTATTTAATTTTCATAATCTCAGTATAGTTTAATACACAGCAAAAAATGTTTCAAAAAAAATAAAACAATAATTATGTTACTATTTTTTTAAAATAATGATATTTAAAGTCAGCAAAAAGTAAAATGTGTACTGAAATTATACTGGCACAAAATTATGAACAACTTAATGAGATGATATTACTTAATGAGATGATGAGTGCTGTAGCTGAAGGAATGAAAAAAAAAAAAAAAACTTGGAAGAACTCACCTTGGGGCAGTGGGGATTCACTAAAAGAAAAAGTGGTTTGAATCCAATTCAATTTACATTTGAATTAGATTTACAATAAAAACCAAATGTTTTGGGGATGGCATCTCCCCTCCACCTTTCTCCTCCAATTACATCACTAGATCTACTGAACGAAAACCCAACAGTACAAATACTTGTATTACCAATCAGATTTTAATTTCAAAAGATCGGATTATAAAATTTTTACTTTTTTTCCACAGGTTTAATATGACTTAAAAAATTTAATTTAATCATACATTTGCAATAGGTTAATTTATAAAACTGTAAATTACCTTTTTCAGTTCCATTCAAGTTTGTCCCTGAATACCCATCAACTAAATCATCATCACGAGCAAAGCGATCCCACTCAGAAGAATGAGTTGTGATTTGATTAGTCAGAAATACCTGCGCATAAAACAGAAATAAGGCTTTATGAAATTGATTTGGTTTTGTCAAATGTTTCAAAAAATAAAGCTAAATGCCGGCCACCTCGTCTAGTGGTCAGAGGATTCTGACCGAGATGGAGGAGTCCCGGGTTCAAACCCCGGCTTGGGCATGGATGTACTTTCTCTCTACTGTCCTTGTCCTTTATTTGTGTGAATGTGTTGTGCTGGTTGTTGACCCTATAAACGGTTCCTATGGCATGCGTGTACTGTGCAAGTCGGACTTCACACCAAATTACGGAACAGTTGAAAAAGTGAAGCAGCGCACCCCAAATTGCCAGCCTAGCTGGTACAAGACAGCAGTAACAAAAACAATAGAGCTAAACAATAAAATGTTTACATTAAAAAGGAAAGAAGGAGTATAATTTATGATTTAGGATTGGCAATTGTTTTTCAAAAACAAATATGAGGCTTTTAGTATAAAAATCAGATTAACCCATTTTTTTTAATTTTACAGAAGAAACAAATTGATGTAACAGTTGCTTGATAAACAAAGTTTGTTGAATCAACACCTGCGTAACTTGTCATCAAGCACAGTAAACTCCCGATTATCCGTGGCCCGGTAACCACGGATAATTGAACAGCAGGTGAAAAACAATATTAAGGTATGCAAGCTAAAAAAGGGCAATAACACAGTACATACATTTAAATAATAGCTAAAAATGACAACATTGAATGCAAAAAATATCTTGAAAGGCTAAAAACGAGCAATAACACGCTTTCATTCTTTTGCATTCAGTAAATCATCATTGTAAAAAAAGAAAACCAAGGTATGAAAGACCCGTGGATGATCCGACTGCCGATAATCGGGAGTTTACTGTATAATGAAATGATACTTTAAAATGTTAAAGGATTATCTGCACAGTCAAAATTGTAACAGCACTGTTATTTTTAAATGAATCATTTAGTATTAACAAAATAAGACTGATTCATTAAGAAAAAAAAATCATAGTATAGAGCAGGCGGCTCCTCACTATGGGCCGGGTGGGCCGGGCCCACCCAGAAAAATTGCAAGAAAAAAAAATACACAATGCAATACATCGTTTTGTATTTCAGTTCAAAAAAAAAAAAAATCATAGGGCACAAAACATATTTTCAACCTTCAGCCCTCCAACCCCTTGCACATCACAAATACAGCACAAAAAATTTTCAAGTTCCATCGATTTCAGCGTTTCGCCGGGATCGCCGCGAAGAAAGAGAGGGGGAAAAAAGAGAGCTTTGAGAACGAGTTCGGGGGCCAGATCCAACCCTGGGCCAGATCACCACGTGCCCACGGCTGCCAAGGCACACCTCCGCTTTCAGCCAATCGCAGTGGTTGGATTAAGAAGAGCGGTAAGCGATGACACCCCCTTGTAACAGCCGACCAGAGGGCACTCTCTCTTGGTGCCCAAAATTTCCCTTTGTCCCCAACCATAGAGGTGGAGAGGGAAGTGTTTCGTTAACTGTTCACGGGCAGAGAATGTCTGGCCGGTCTGGCTCCTGTGTTAGGGAAAAAACTCTCGCCCCTTTTCATTCCAGAATCCTCGTTTTTTCTTTTTTTGATTGATTTTTATAACATTTCCTCTTTTTTTTTTGTTTTTCTTTTTTCATTCTCAACACCTTTTTCCAACAGGCATAGAGATTACCAGTTCATTGCCCCCCTCACCTATTTGTAATACAATGCATGCATTATTTATTAATTTGCGTTTTGGAACTAAAGATTATTATTCTCGAAATTTTTGTGTGTTGCATTTAAGTTTTTGAAACGTTTCCTTTTTAAGAACCTGATATTGTTGTTTTTCATCGAATCACAGTTTTATTGTTACGTTCTCATCCCTTAGTTTTTCTTTTCTGTCACATATAAATATTTTCACCATTAATCGAAACATTTAAAATCCTTTCAAGCTATATTGTGAGTCAACTAAGAATCAGTTCTTTAGTTATAGGCTTATATGACTGTAATTTTTTATCCATGCTTACTCTAAGTTAATATTTAGGATTGATGACAAAACCTATGCTAAATTTGATAGTCGATAAATAAAAAATGCATCAGTAGAGATGTTCTATTTATTTGTTTTATTTACTTATTTTTTGTAGTTGTTTAGACAAATATTTCAAACCTGACTTGTCAGTAATCCATGTTTTAATTTTAATGTTATTTGAATCGGTGAGTTAGGATCCTTTAAATTTGATTATATTGTAAAAAAATCCTAGAGTTTTAATATTGTTATGTACTCTTCGTGTATTAGCTGAAAATAATTCGATTCAGGTATAATGAACATTACTAGTTTGAGTACGACCATAGGTAAGAGAGTGGGACCATAACTGGTCAAACAAGTGTATTCCAGTTTATTTAAGAACATATACATACATTAAAATTGAAAGTTTATGAAAATACCATAGCTATAAAAGTGACATTTTTAAGTTTTAACACCGTTAGGATTTGTTTTTCCATGAACAAAATGCAACATTTGTATCCAAATTAAAAAAGAAAAAAACCCTCTAAGCGTGCTCATATCTAGTCATTTACCTTATGCGCTCCTTAATTTGATAAAGGCTTTCAGAAAGTCATGGTACAGACGGCCGAAAAATTTAGGGGGGGTTTATAAGCATAAATGCTCTTTTTCTTCTTGAGTGTAGTCCCATAATGTTTGAGTAGCTGCGCCGCCTTGAGGCGTGACACTTTTGATGTGATGAACATTTTCAGTGTCCGAAAATGGCAAAATAGAACTAGCTTAACATGAGTGATGTATAGAAAGTCGGTCGTCTGTACAAAATATTGTTATTATTATTACATTGATCGCTTAAGGCTGGTGTAGCATTTAAAATATAAAACCTATTATATGTATCAAATCAAAATGAGATAATTTTGCAATGCAAGTTTGTATTCATTAAATTAAATATTATTCTACGCCACTCAGCATTAGTTTACTAACAGTTGTTTCCTTCATTTTATCTTTGTAAGCATTACTGGGGAAACGTATAATTGCGAGCCTACCCACTAAATTAAGGCACGAGCCGCCACTGGTATAGACAAAAAACTTTTACACTATACACACTTTATTTTCCAAAAATATTGTTACAAATCTTGTAAATAGTTGTTGTTTTTCCTGCTTTGCATCATTTTCACTAGTTTTGGTTTTATCTGGTGACATGTTGCAAAAGTATCTGAAGATATCACTTTTACCATTGGTATACCGACCCCGTAACATTTTGTAGTTTTTACACTTGACCTACATTTAATAAGCATGAAGACATTTTCGCGCTGAGCTGTATTATTGTAGGTTTTTCTTTTTATCGCTAGAACTTTCTTGAATGGATTATTTAAGTTTGTGAATGAATTGGATTTTGATAGAATGTTGTAGAAATTTCCTTCCGAGTATAAATAGCTGTCAACTGCCTTTAAAACAGTGAGTTAGTTCTTTTCAGATTTGATGTCTGGGAGACTCGTTTTATTCGCTCGGGCGAATGGTTGTTTTGCTTTTGTAATTTTCTTAATTACTGTTCACGTTAGATACGTGGTGCTGAGTTACTGTTGAGAGTACAGTGTACTGTTTGCTACCTAATTGCTGGATGTTTAGCAATTGTTTCCTGCTCCTATTGCAAATAAGTGTACATACTTGTAAATAAATTTATAGTTACTTCCTCAAGATTGGAATGCTCATTTAAGAAAGTTGAAGGTGCTACGGACTGGTTACAATATTTTTTTCTCAATTGAATAACATTCGGTGTACAACTTTATTTTTGTTTTCCTTTTTAAATTAGTAGTATTATTAAAAATAATTAGGGTTGAGTTGCTTTTGTGTTAATTGGCCATCTTTCTCAATTATTTTAATTTTCTGTTTGAATCCCCATTAAATTCATGTAGAATCTCAATTTTATGGCATGTACAAGCCTATACAATCCAAAATGTAAGTTTATTAAGCAAATCATTATAAAATAATGTTGTTTGTGAAACCTGTACATTTTTATTGATAGCGGTGTGGTAAAAGAATGAATTGAGCTCATTGTGTGAGGTAAAACAAGTTTTTGACAATGATTTTTGAACTAATCGAGATAAATGTGTTACAAATGACTTTGTGCTGTGATAGTATAGACAAAAAAGTATCAGATTTTGAAAAAAAAAAAATCAACTTTCAAGGATTAACACGTTGACTGCCAAGCTACGAGATAACTCGTGGTATGTGAACTTAGCTGTTGAGTCCACTTGGAGTCAGCTTGTAGTTCCTGGATTTGCTGTTTTCATGCATATTCGAGCGCAGATGTCATACTCGGGCAGTAGAGATATTTGGCTTTGGTGAAGGTACCATAAAATCCTAACTCTCTCAGCACATGTAGATTGGCTTTAGCCCAACTCCTAATCTAGGAATTGCTTCGTAGCTTGGCAGTCAACGTGTTAAGCTGTTTTGATTCTCTTTTCATAAACAACACAATATGTCTACGGTGATATTAACAAAAATTAAGCAGTATTTCTTTATCAAAGTTTAAGTAATAATTAAAGCTCAATATTATCTACCTTTACAGGTAGACTGACTCATTTTAAGGGAAAGATTACTTGGTTTATGATTTTTTATCTTTGATTAACTTGTTACGTTGATGGCTCTTTGTTGACCAGTGAAATATGACTTGAGTCCAAAGATAAAACATTTTGAAAACTTGGTAGAAAATCACAAGTGAGAATTGGGATTATGTTGCCAACTTAGTTGGAGGTGCAGGAATGCTTTCCGAAAAAAACAGATATGTCTGTAAACTTAAATTTTTTTAAAAAAACATATGTTAAATTCAAAAACTTTCGAGATTATGAAGATAAGATTTTTTTCTGCCTGAATGGGCATGGACTATGCCAAAAAAAATTTTAAAGCTTTTTCTTTCAATTAAAAAAATCTTGATTTTTTTTAATGCTGTAACTGGTATGTTTTTAAAAGATAATCTGAAAATAAATAAACAAAACTAACCACAACTCCATATGTCTGTGCAATATCTTTTAGAATAGCAGCTTGTTTCACCAATATTTGATTCCTCTCTTGAAAGCTTTCACTTCCTCCAGTTCCATATTCTTTCCTCAATAATGAAGCAATCGAATCCACAATAATTAACTTAACTTGGTTTTGTATCACTTCTTTTTCCACATGGGGGACGCTGAGAATAATAAAAAAGATTACTAAAACAAAAATATAATTTAAACTACCAGTTAACGACATTATATACTTATGATATACTAAATGAATTTCTGTTTCAGTCTCTTTAAATCCAAACTGTTAGAATGAAATTATAATTGATTGATTTGTTCTGAATGATCAACTATACAATACTTAAAAATGCTTTGAATTAAATTTTATTTATTTATTTAAATGAAGAACATTTTTTAAACATCAAATTAAACTTGTTTTTGAATTTATTCTGCCATAGTGACCTTGTTTAATTAGATTGTACAGGCACAGTTTTATTGTACTTCAATTTTTAAGCAGGGTACAAAATTTCAACTCTAAATAATTTAAAAGGTTTCAACCATGATAGACACTAAAAAGAAAAGTTGTTTTAGTAGTCTTAGGGTACAAAACTAGTTGTCAAAATCCTGACCTAGAAATCAAGAAATTAGCAAAAGAAGTAATCTCAATAACATTAAATCTCTATATGTTAGCCTTAATAAAATTAAAATGCTAGGAAAAATTAAATTTATTCAGGAAAAATCATGATTTCTATTTCAGGAAATTCCCCAACTTTTCCAAGATTTTCTTTTCCCTGAAGGAAGGTATGCTTTTGTAGTGCAGCCACAACTAACTTCAGATATGAAATTCAACTTTTATTTTTAAATTGAAATATTTGGCTCTTATTTTTCTACATTAAACTATCAATTAAAATGTTTTTAAAAACAATTTTAAAAATAATAATTACATTTCTAGAAAATTTATTTTCTTTTAGATTTTTCTGAAATTGAAATCTTTAAGTATTTTATCATACAAATATGCCCAAGGAAACAGGACATTTCAAAAGCTATTGAACATACCAAATACAATATTTTAAATATTTCATAAATATTAAAGTAAATCAATTAGGGTAGTTAGATAAACAAATGAATTTGTACTTACATTTCTGTCAATATGTCACTAGACATTGCTCTATATACTTTTACTTTTTCCAACAAAGCAGTAGTGCTTTCTTCATCATGATAAAGATGGGGGAAACGATTAAGTGCTATCTGGCAAATTCTATCAATAAAATATTTTGAAAAGTGTAAAATAGTAGTAATAGTTCTACAGCAAGATAATTTTGTATAACAATAAATAATAGATACATACAAAGAGAAAATTTAGAGTTAGTTAGGCAGTATTAAATTGTGTACTTTTAAAGCAATTATGTTCAGAAGCATGATGAAATAAATACTTAAAATTTTTCATACAAGTGTTTATATTGATAAAAAATAAAAACGTACATTTTTACCATTCTACTTGAAAAGAAAAAATCAATAAATTAAAAGAGAATTTGTCTTCTAACTTTGAAAGTTTTACCTCTTAGAGCAAAAGGCAGCTTCTGTATCAATATAAATGATATTTCCATCTAGTCCACCATGTGTAGTAGGCATTGCTGCCAATATACTAAGCATGAAACAAAATTGAGTTTTTCCAACTCCAGGCGGTCCAGAAATCTAAAAATTTTAAGGTATATGGAGATTTGATTTGAATTAATTAAAAAAGAAAAAAAAAAACAGTGAGAAGAACTGTTCAGTTATGTCTTTGTATTGATAAAACAACAAACACACAAAACGTCATCACATGTAAGCAATAGGAAAGAGAGAGAAAAAAGGCAAAAATCAACTTTCTTACTTCTTAAGTATTGGAACACTCTTTTTAAAAATTTATTTTCTTATTTTATTTTTAATTTTTTATTGAGCACTGGAAAAGAATAAGGTTTGGTTTGATAAGAGGTTTTACCAGAGTTGAAAATGCATAAAAACTACAAATGGAAAATCTGAGTTGTCTAAGCTTCATAGAGAACAGAATCCTTTCATTATTCAAAGGACAATCTACTAGTGTACTTACTACCAAGGTTTGCACTATGACACTTGACTGCTTGATTTTATTATAGAGGGTACGGTGTAATGAAAAGTAAGATATAAAAGGGACAGAACTGGGAAACATTTAAAATTTTATTGAAACAAGCATCAAAAACAAAGAAAAATGTATGCCATTTACCATACAGTAGGTGCTGTTTGGTTTTGAATATGAAAATATACAGACGGTCGCCATCACATTCAGCGCTTTTCTCCTGGCCTCAAATGAAATCTTCCACACCCGATTTAGCACCTTCAATGGGATTTCTTCCACAGCTGTTCGCATCTTTTTCTTGAACTCTGCCACAGTATGAGGAAGTGTACTCAAGGAAAGGATGTATGCAGCTGTGGAGGAGATCTCATTGCACGAACTGGATCAGGTGGTGGAAGCTTTTATTAGACACCTAACATGATGGCGACCATCTGCATGGTATCATATTCAAAACCAAGCAATGGTATGAATAGTATACATTTTTCTATGCTTTCAATGTTTGTTTCATAACATTTTCAATTTGTGTCAAAGTTCTGTCTCTTTTACATTCTACTATTCATTGTGCTGAACCCTGTATATGTACCTTATGAACTGCTCTAGTACACATGCCGGTATCACTTAAAAGTTATTTTGTCTTAGATTACATAATGTGCTCAACTTAAGTATGAAAAATCACATATAGATAATACTTTTAACATTTATATTACTTTAATACTAATTTCCTTAAATCTGTTCTTCCTCATCCTTTTATGGACTTTTTTCTTTTTGTTTTAAACTATTATTTTTTAATCCAACTAAAATAAATAGTGCCGTGTTCTAACTCAAATAAATTGATTTATTGTATTTTACTACACTGAATTTCTGTTATTTTCAAATGTTTAAATAGCAAGGGAACTCAAATGGATTGAAATGTAATCATACACTGAGTACCAATCATGCTAAATAACAAATAACCAATGTACAGCTTAATAATTAACTTTTATAAATAAAAATGAAGCGTTAACATTACCTCTGTTACATTACCAATAGGTATACCACCAAGCAGTAAATTATCTAATGCATGCAAAGACGAAGAGAAAAATCCACCATTTGTCCTTTTTTGGCAGGAATAAAGATTAAATACCTAAAAAAAAAGCAAAAGGGAAAATAAAGATTTATTTTTTTAACAGAAAAACAAATATGCCCAAATTAGAGAAATAGATAAATAGCATGTGATTCAATGGCTTTAACTTGTTACGATCAGTGGTGCCAGCCTATGGACCGCTGGCCATATAAAGAATGCAAAACAGGTCCGTGCAGCATTTTGTTATGTTCAATGTCATGAATTGAAAACTACATTCTTGAACCTTCCAAAATAATCAATCGTTTTTATTCAGTATTGAGAATGATTGTCGAAAATTTAGAGCCAAAAAGTCAGAAAGGTATCAGAAAGGTAAAAAACTGATGGAAATTTCGTATTAATGAAAAACAGCCTGTAGTAATAATAACAGCAACAGCACTTGGTTTGTCATTTTTGCTCCTTTTTTTTAGAGTTTTTCCATGTTATACATAGAAAAATATTAAGCATAATCAAATTTTGTATGAGTTCTGGTCCACAAGATTTATCTATATCTATCAGTTGTGGCTCTAGGGTAAAATAATGTTGAGCACTACAAGTTAAGAAGAAGGATTTCAATGACCGGATTTAAGTTTTTTCTAAAACTTCATTTTAACCCATTAATGCCTAGCGTCCCTTTTTAGGGACGGTCCAAAAAGTGTGTCTGAATTTTCCAAAAATTAACATTTCAACCAAATAATTGTGTTCAATTATTACTTTGGTATTGCTTCAATTCTGTATTAACAGATTTCAGCACATAACCGCTGTAAAGTGTGATCTGTAGCCATTTGATCATGATCTTTATCAAAAATTACATCGTTCACAATCTCAAGAACAAAAAGCTAAGTTTTTAAAGTTATTAACAAGTAAATCTATCTGTGTTTGATATATGCGCTACTTTGATCGATGTTTTAGTTTACCTTTTTTTGCAATTTTGTAAATTTTAAATTTTTTTAGGATTTTATAGTAATTTAAGAACGTCCCTAAAAAGGGACGCTAGGCACCAAAGGCTGCATTGTTTAACCGTTGCTGATTTCTTGCATAGAATCTATAATTTATATCAAAAGAAGTTAGTAAATGTTTATAGACTGAAAAACTGATAATAATTGTCATTTTTAAAACTTATTTTATTTTCAAAATCTAATTAAATTAAATTAATTAATATATATAAACTTAATTATACAATGTTCTTAGATATTTTCTCTTTTTTTTTTAATTACAAAAAATACTCAAGGTA
Organism: Uloborus plumipes; assembly: GCA_038373865.1. Lineage (NCBI taxonomy): Eukaryota > Metazoa > Arthropoda > Arachnida > Araneae > Uloboridae > Uloborus > Uloborus plumipes. The sequence continues at coordinate 37,565 of JAXGGA010005641.1, forward strand.
AATTCTGAAAGAAAGCTATTTCAAAAATGTAATTCTTTAAAACACTAATTATTCGTTGTATTTAATTACTTTTCCATTATGCATTTAGGTGCTTATCATTGTTTAGTCTGACTATTGAAGAAGCCCTAAGCTGTTTCAGAAGCTTAGCATTTCACCTTGATGAAGAATTCAAGGATTGCATATGTGTCTGTTGTTTGGGAAAGGGGGGGGGGTTGCAGATTTAATTTCAGAATTCCCTGAGCATGCCAATTTTGATCTCTACTGTGAGAATTTATTTACCTCTCTTGCGCTCCTACGTGATTATTTGTCTCAGCAAGGTTTTGTGCAAGAATCGGATTAAAAAATGCTCATGAACTAAAGTTACGTTGTTCAAAAAAGAAAAGAGAGGAAGGTTGATTAAGTCGATGGTGGGGAGTGTGTGGGTTACTTTCGGGATTTACGGTATATCCTATCAGATGTGGCTCTAGGGTAAAATAATGTTGAGCACTACAAGTTAAGAAGAAGGATTTCAATGACCGGATGTAAGTTTTTTTCTAAAACTTCAATTTAATATGAAAATCTAAAACATAAATACTTGCGTAAACTGCATTCATTTTTTATTTTAAGAGCATTAAAATAGAAACAAATTAGTTTCAGAGTAGGGAGCATCTAATTGTTGAGGACATTTTATAATTAATTTTATAAGTCTCATTCACATGACAACTTTAATAAATCAAATGCATGCAAACTGCAAGCTTGTTTTATGCATTAAATATTGCACCAAAAAAATTTATATCAAAGAATTGTCAACCAGTACATACAACAAAATGGAAAAAAAAAAAAAAAAGATTGAAAAGTACAATGCAAGGAAATTTTTTTTCAAAAATGTATAGCGGTCATAACAATAGGTACCGTAAAATGGGGTTAATCGGAACACTTTTCAGCTTTGATTGTAAAAAAAGCAGTTAAAAGATTTTTTTTTAATTTGATTTTTTGGATAAAAACTTCGGTCTTGTTTTACTTTTGATATTCCAAGCAAAGACAAAAGATTTTGAACAATTATTATTAAAATATATAGGAAATTATGAGTGTTCCGAATCACCCCGCTGATAGGGGTCAATCGGAACACATGCTAAAATTTCTATTTTTTTTCAATTTAATCTGTAATAGGTCTCACAAACATGAGTAATATTGATGGGGGAGAATAAGAACAGATAATTACTGTCAAATAAATGCATAATTTCAGTACCAGTAAACGTTTATAATTTGTCAAAATTCAAAATAATTTTGAACTTATGAAAAATGAAAAGTAATTTTAAAAAATGCTTTTGAATTGAAATACAAAGATTTAACATGAATGGAAGTCACTCATGTCGTCCACAAATATGTACTTGTTCTTAAAACTAGCAATTGTGACTTGGCTTAAGTTTTTTCATAACACCTCCTGGGATGAACTCTACCTTTTCTTTAGTTTTTTGAAATTTCTGGGTTTCGGGGATTGTCCTGAAAGATTTTTTCGCTTATTCATCACTGTCTGTGTGCTGGACGTTTACTACATAAAGTCTATGTGACTTTCCCCCTTTTATTTTAAGTAAAAAGAAGTCTCCTGAAGAAAAAATCTGCAACTTTTTGTCATTCTAAGATCTAGTTGCTCACGAGAAGGGATAAACAGTAATAAATCCTTGTCCTTGTCTTGATTAGAAGAATTGGGGTTAGAATCTAGATTTTTCAAACAGTTTCCTTCAAATAAGTTTGAATTGGAATAGCAGAATTAAGTGTTCCGATTCACCCCGCAAATTTTTTTCCTATGGCATTTTTCAGAATTCTTCATTTTTATGACACAATTTATAAAAAATGTAAATTCTAATGTGGTATTCTGTTGTTTGGATACATGTATAATTGAAACATACCACTCATAGTTTTTAAATATAAGAAGGTTTGTTCTTGCATATGAAGTTTTGCAGTCTATGAAAATGTGATGTTTTTTACCATTCCACTTGCAGCCCTCTTTAGAAGCCAGTAGCTTTGCCAGATTGACAAAAGTAATATTTTCCTACTTCCTATGATCTTACCTTTCTAAAAAAAAAATTCATGGCGAAAAATACCCAATAGTATATTTATGAAGAATTTCTTTGTACGGTCGGGAAGTTTTGTTCCGATTGACCCCGCTGTTCCTATACACCCCATTTTACGGTATTTTTTAAATAGAGCAAGGCGGTTCTATCAGTGACGACGATTCCTTACTGGTTGAATTTTTTTTGCAGCTTAATCCAATTATTTAAAGACATGAAGAAATATGAAAAACAGTTTTAAAAATTTCACAATCCTTAAGTTTGAACTTAAGATAAATAGGCCACAAGAACTATGCTGCTACCATGCATGGAGTATCCAGTGGAGTACAAAAACAAAGAAGGAAAAAATTTTCTCTTAGTACTATGTGCACACTGCCATTCAGAGCTTCAAGCAAGAGTTTGTCTTTTTCAGAATATCTAGAGAAGACTGTTATATTTCTTTTAATCCCTGTTGGGTTGAAAATCTCTCACCTCAAATCAAAATTTTCAGTTGCAAAATGCAAATAATGACCACTTGTTTCTAATACTGGATATAAGAATTCCGGAAGCCATGAGAGGGTTTGGGACTTAAAGCAGTTGCCATTACTATTATTATTGGAAAAAAAAAAAAAACAACATTAGTTTAAATAATAATAATAATAATAATAATAAAAAAGCCTTACACTATCTGGTTCCGAAACACATTTTTTACTAACTATTCTTTGGATCTGTATTGCATCATTATAATTTATTCCAAGCAGTATTTGCAATTCTAGCCTCGTCAAAGATAGCACATCCTAGGGAAAAATTACATTTTACTATCAATTAGTACACAATATAACACCTGTGTTTTATAAGCTAAAGAGACATTTGTTTTTGAAATAAATTGCAAAATCACTTATTGAATGTTTTTTTCCCTCAAATACTAAAAAAGTTTAAATTATATAAAACAAATAATAAAAAAGTATAATGCATGCTAAAGATCTACATCTGTACGAATAATGTTTGTTACTTGACAAAATAATTTTATTTTGCAACTTATATTGGAACACGTTAGAGAGCTACTTTATTACACTACATTTTAAAAAAGAGCTCATTAAAAATAAGGGAGTCATCTTATGTTTCAACAAAATGAAACAGCTTCATACAATGTTTTTGTTACTTTAATATATATATGTGTAATTTCTGGATGATTTATTTCTAGAAAGAAGATTCTTGTAACTCTTAAAACAAATTTTTGTATCTAGGTTTGGACTCTTAAGTTCTTTACCCTTTTTGGAGTTTAGTTACGTTTCATTTCTAATTTCAAATGTTATTGCTTTGGGAAACAATTTTAAACACATGACAGTATATATACATTTTTCAGAATATTAGTGAGAACTCTCATCTAAATTTTTAAATACATCAACTGTGGCAAAATCAAGTAGCCACAAAATATATTTATAAATAATTTAAGAAAAAAAACCTATCATTCATAGTTGATGAGCAATAAATTTTTGAACTTCATTGAAAAGAAATTTTCTTCCTTTAACTTTGCTGGCAGTGCTTTGAAATTTCATATCTAAAGTTTTGTAGGAGTTGGAATTGTATATAGGTCATTTCAAAGACAATTGTATGCACTTTAGTTTATAAAACTTGAAGATTCTTTCAAAGTTTCATAAAAATCTGAGATAGTCAGATAGGATTTTTTTTTTTTTGATTGACATGATATGGAATGATCCTATAGTTTGCTATTTTAATTATATGAGCATGTTTTAATTAATTTTTACAAGAATTGATGACTGAAGCAGCATTCATATTTTTAAATTTCCTCTTTTTACCCTTGAATCAAGTGATTATTAATACAGTCTAACCTCATTAATTTGTGAACACCCTTAAAATAAACTACTCCTAATGACCAAATGGCAAATTTGAGGGTTGTGGATCAAGACAAAATTCTGAATTAGTGTCCATTCACACTATATATGAACCCAGGTAAAGCATTTTGACTACATAGGGCCAAGTTTTACTGTAACGGGGGTCCAAAGTTTCTAGTTTAGGCCTGAAAAACAATGGTTTTTACTTTGAAGTTCGGCATTCTTTTTTTACTGCAACTGGTTTACAGTATGAGTCTACTGAGAGCATTCACAATGCAGAATAAATCTCTCCTCCCCCAGGTAATGTGCCAAATGTATTGAGAAAGCAAATATTGTCCCAAAGCTTCAAATTCCAATGAAATGCTCACTGCAATTGGAGACTGGGAAATCAGTCTGTTCAAAATGGCAAAACATTAAGGGTCATGGACAGTGTTAAAAATAAGTGGTTGTTATTCACATTTCCTGACCAAAAATTTTGATTTGAAGCCTAGATTTTCAACCCTAGGCTCCAAGTTTGATGCTTAAAGCTTTGGATTGCATTGTAACTTTTCCCCTGACTCATGGTGACCAAGACTGCGATTGCTCCAAATGATAAAATTTTAAAAGAAATTGGGAGCTGCAATCAATTTTTTTTGAAAAATATTTTTTCCTCAGCATATTTAAAATTTTTTAAAATATGCTTTTAACAATGTGGAGAATATCTATTTTTAAATATTTCTTAACATTTAGATGATGATAAATATTTGATTCTTTAAAAATGGCACATAGGCAATGTAAAGAATTTCTATTTTTTAACCTTTCTTTGTTTATTTAGATACATTGGTTTAATTCATTAACAATGGCACCCAGGATTTTGACACCTATAAAATTATATTAAGAGTCATCATGACAGCCAAGTTAAATTCTTTTTTCTAACACTGGTTACGGATCTGGTAACATTCTGGATTTAGGTTTACTAATACTAGATCTGAGACCAGGTAAAGTAGTTTATGTAGGCTCTAGCTTGGCTGTCCAAAGAAGGGTCCAAATTCTTTGTTTGGCTCCAGAACTGCAGCAGCGTTTTCTTCAGAATTTTAAATTTTAGCACAATATTTGCTGTTTATATATATTTGACATCTTTTGTTAGTACAATGATGGGGCAGAAGGAGATTCTATATTCTGAAAGTATTTAGTAGGCTCACACTGCAAGCAACAGCAAGAAAATTGTTTTAAAAAAGTTCAATTTAAAAAGAAAACCATTGCCTTTCTGGGCTAATCTAGAAACTTTGAATTGCTGTTGTAGCCAAACCAAGACTTACCTAGTAAAAACTTGGTTCATATCTAGTAGCAATTGATTTAAATTCAGAATTTGGCTCAAATAAGTGACCATCAAGGTTATGACGTTTGGTCACAAGACAAACTATATTTCTTATCCCCAACCCATTCACACTTCTTTTTAATTAAACAGAATTCCATCACTGTACATAGAAAACTTAAAAGATAGTTATTGACAAAACAATTGATAGATAACACATTAAAGCAGTAAATCCCCACTCCTATACCTGGACTAAAGCAGAAATATGCAATATACTGCCAACTAAGTTATTCCATCAAAGGACTGCAGTTTTGTGCTTATTGGGGCACTCGTCAACCTGGAATAGGATTAACCGAGCTGGAGGCAGAAATCCTCTTATCGATGCAAAGAGAGCCAAAAAAAAACAAAAAAAAACTGGTAACTAATATGATATTAGAACACCAACGAGAAACAGCACCTGCCTTTAAATTTACGAGTTGTTCTCTCTAGCATTGTGCGGTCTCTCGCTGATGTTCTAATTTCATATTAGCTACCACTTTTTTTGGCTCTCTTTGCTTTTATGAGAGGATTTCTGCCTCCAGTTCAGTTAATCCTACTCCAGGGTGACGAGCGCCAATAAGCACAAAACTGGTCCTAGGATTGTATTACTGAGTTGGCAGTATACTGCAGATAATACATTGTTTTTCATAAGGACAATGAGAAATCATTGCTTTCTAACGAACAATAGATGAGGGAACTACTTTTATATTCCACCCCAAATCGGAAATTTGGCGACTTTTTTTTCTCGCCATGGAATACATAGTAGTTGGAAAAGAATACCTTACAAGACTTGAAGTTTTGCTTTTCTAATGTTTCAATAATGTTCTGAGCTAAAGGTAAACGTCTGATTCTGAGAGATCCCATTGGTTTTATTTTTATATATGCATCTCAGTTTTATAAATCACAGCGATCCTGAATACCTGAATGCATTTAAAAAAAGTATAAGCGTTTCTTGTTCATCACGTGTATTTAATAACACTTATGGAAGTTTTAAAATAGCTTGAATTTTGAAAACGGGTCAGTAGACATTAAAAAAGAAATAGTATTGCGCTATTCATATCGTTCTGCCTCTTTCAATTAAAAAATATGGGATTTAACAGGAAAACTGCAGCATCCCTGTTACAAAAATCGCGGCATTTTCACTTCTCTTGTGTCTGTCAATTTCAAAATAAACAAACAAGACAAGCGTACAGTTACAGTTACAGTTTAAAATGTAGGTAGAAAATAATATTTCTTGTCTAGCATGGCTCTGATGGATTTTGCTCCATTTCCACACGCATCTAAGCGCCGAATTCAAGTGAAACACCATTGCAATCGCTTCAAGGCGATCGCAATACACCAAAATTGCAGTCGCTACTGGAAGTCGAATTACATTAGAATCGCATCTCGTAGCGATTGCAACGTTTCACTTGAATCCAAATTTAGGAATTTGCGATTGCATTGGTGAGTTGCGATCGTCCGTGTTTTACTTGAATTCCTGCCTTAAGTTGTCAAACATTTTAACGCGAACCAAAAATGACATATTATTTCACTAAAATGACAGCAACCCTTGTTTTTAAAGGAACAGTCCATTTTTTATGTCGTCAGTTCTGTTGTCCGAACACTAACTTCAATAGGACAAGGAATGACCGTATCCCATTTCCTGAAAAATGGCACCAAAAAAGGTTGCATGTTAGCTCCTTTCCATTTGCAGACCTAGTGCATACCCTGGGATTAGCATCTGGCACCACTATTGGCAGGTTGCCATTACCAATGAGAATTTTTTGACTCACCGTTTCCCATTAGATGAAGGAACCTGAGTTCTTACGATGCGAATCAGCGTTCGGAATTTAATTTTGCCTACAGTATTCAAACTTTTATTTGGTGAATATAATCATATGACATAGACGCTGACATTTTCTGCATCTCGAAATCCCATCAAGTGGACCTGAGTTTTTGGACTTGCGCCCATAGATGTATACTTCATCATGACACTATCTAAAGGGTTGAGTGACATTTGTTTAAAATTTGGAGAGCGTCATGTAAGATGGTGTAAGTTTAATGGCTGTTTGCAGAACCCACATTTCATGCGCCTCTTCACTTTGACTGATTCTTTTGGGATTTCTTTAAGCAAAGCCCCATTGTTACATGTTTTCTCTTTGGACCTCAGTTGCCGGGTGGTTCCCTTTTCAGATTGGCAGTCTGCCAAAGTACCTCATCAACTGACCGGTGCTCCTTCGCCATGCTGGACATAATGGTGCCAAATATTTCAGTATTGGCAGTCTGTCAACATGTGTGTGCTTTTGCCATGCCGGGCATGATGGTGGACCTGGAGCAGCTCAGCCTGTCCACCGGTGCTCTTGGTGCACCCTCTTTCCTTTCAGGTGCTGCACGTCCTCTGCCTCTGCTCTTCTTGGTGGTGGCGCCCATGGATACACATAAACCGCAAATTCGTCACTTGCAAAAAAGGTAATTGGAATTCAAGATGGCAAAATAAAATAAAAAAATATTTTTAAGTTTGCTGCAAACATTTCCAATTGCCACTGGGAAATCAGCTCTGCTATCAATTTTCCATGGCTATTGATTATTGAATTTTTTAGACATTAGTTTTCCAGCTATCTTTAAATGGTCAAGAAAATGAAATAGCAATATAGCTTGGAGAATCTGTGCTATGGGAGGATCTAATTTTAATAAAATTAAACTTCCCTCTACACAGTAGCCCTGACTCTGAAAAATCAAAGATCTGCATTTCCTTTACAGCTTTGCTGATAACATTCATTTAACATGGCTAATGTGTCCACTCAACATTAAAATACAAGACATAATTTTGACTTCAAAAATAAATTTAAAAGCCTTCTAAAAAAGGCATTTTGTATCATCAGGGCCAATACAAGATCTTTGTCCTGGTCCAATGAAAGGTTTTTGTCTTGGTCCTGTTTTAAAAATTTTGGGAAAACTTCTATGGAATTTTCTGGAAAAAATATTTTTGAAAAAAAAAATTGAACCGACTTCGGAACTTCACTCGGCAGGTGCTCTAAAAAGTAAACAATAATTTTATTCTTTGAACACCATCGACACTACATTTGAACATAAGTTTTGAAGTCGGTGCAAAAACACTATATAGAATCATACGAAACTATAATTTAACTATATATATAAATTGCAATGAATCCAGATTCTTTAATCGCATCCGCATACACTACATTGACAACCACATATTTATGTAATGGTACAAATATTCAGCTCTTAATTTTCAATGGTTTCTCTGAAAAATGTTGGCAAAATGTAGTTAAACATCATTTCACCTATAGTTTTTGCACCGACTTCAAAACTTATGTTTAAATGTAGTGTCGATGGTGTTCAAAGAATAAAATTATTTTTTACTTTTTAGAGCACCTGCCGAGTGAAGTTCCGAAGTCGGTTCAATTTTTTTTTTCAAAAATATTTTTATTTTTTTCTTCTTAGTGTAATTGTAGGTAATGTTTCCATTGCAAAGCTTTACCTAATTTTCTTAAGTAAATGCTTCATAAAATAAACTATGTAAAGAAAAAAAATGAAAGAAAGTATCAACGCGTTAAAATTTTAAACGATTGACACTAAAAAATAATCCTTGTTATTCTCTGGTATTTATTTGTGTACTAGTTAAATCAAAGGCTAAATATTAACGGCTTTTCAACTAATTCATATTTCAAAACAACACTAGATTCTCGCAGTTCATAAAATTTTACGACGTATTACATACGTGGCCCGCTGTTTGCTTCAGTTAAGCCTTCATTAAAAATTTTCATTATCATTATAATAACTGTTTCATATCAATCACGTTTTGTAACAATGAATTTCATATTTAATCGTTTAGGACAAATCGCTTTAAATTTGAGTAAAAATTTGGAGATTTTCCTCACTTTCTTCAGAATTCCTTTATCAAACCTTATGTAAATTAAGACTAATAAAACCTGAAATATTACGAATCAATTAGTACCTGGTACGACTTTCAGTTCGTTGGAGTTCAGGAGAAAAAAGCAGGACATAGAAAGATACTCGGTTTAAAATTTTCAAAAAGACCATAGAAATGAATTTCATTATGCAATCCCGAGAAGCCTGGCGTTCAAAATGGTCATTATTACGATTACTGTGATCCCAATTGCTTTTTCGAAAGATTTCTGCAGGTTCCCGTTATCGAACCCGGACCACGAGAGGATGGGACCAATCGGAAAGAAAGACCTTTCTAACAAAAAAAGAATTTTTGAAATCGGTCCAGGCATCTTCGAGTAATCTTATAACATACAAAAAAAAAAAAAAAATTTCTCCGACGAATTGTATAACCTCCTCCTTTGTTGAAGTCGGTTAATTAATTTTATTGAAAACAAATGATCTGTTTCGACAAAACGTATGTTAGTCTATCAAGAACTATGAACAGTTAAAAAGATACCAATATATATAGTTTGAGAATATATAAAAGTAAAAAGCACAAAAATGTGCTTATTCACTACATCATTATTCAATTTTATTACTCATTACTTTTTTAAATTAATAAATGAAGGGTTTTTCAACTACAGGATGATTTGAAAAAGGAAATTAGGATTGTTAACTTTTAACAATCTCAAAGAAAATTAAACATGTTTTTATAACAAATAATTTAAATTCAAACAATAGAAACATATCAGATTAAGGTGAATAACATAGTTGGCTAAATTAAACCTGACACTCATTAGTTTCAAGTCTCAGATTTTTGTGAAAGGTCCATTTTTGTACTTGGAATTTTGTGAATAATCAGGTGTGAAGTGTCCGTTTTTGAATATTGTATTTTTGTGAAAAGTCAGTTAACGGATCTATTTTTTTTCTATTTATATATAGAGAGAGATTGATCCCTAATCATTTATATGATTTCTGTTATATCCACTGAGGTAAAAGGATGTTCCTTAAAATATGGACCAAGCCACAACTGTGTTATATAGATTTTGCCACAAATGAAATGTAGGATAAAAGGCTGCACCTTGCTCCACATGCATGGGCTAAGAAATTGCAGATTCAAACATTGAGACATTTTGTCAGATCCAGATAACTGATTCCCCCCCCCCCCCCCCCCCCCATTTTTATGAAACGTGCAATTACTTTGGTTCAGATGGGATCAAAATGAACAGATGTTTTGCCTAAATTAGAGATAGCATTGTACTCGGTCCAGATATTACCAGTTATATCACATTTCTCTAAAACACTAGAAATTCATACAACAAAAGGGTACTTTAGTTGTCAGAATATGGAAGCTTCCATGTTTTCAGCAAACTTATATTTTAGACCATGTTGCTCCATATAAGTACGAACCCATTTCCAGTTTTCGTCATGAAATGCAGTAGGTAGATGATTTCCTTTGATAAAATACTGAATTGCATCACATTTGATGGTGTTCGCTCATGGCAAATCCGAAATCGTTAATAATCTATAGATTTTCAGTTGTGTTCTTTTGTTTTTATAGAGTTTTTTTTTTTTGATAAACACAGTGTTATAAGATGTTATAAAAGTAGAAGATTGATTTTGGTCGTTTCAAAAACACCTAGAAACTGCAGGGGCGAAAGCCACTTTTAGGAGAAAATTGCTTGCTTTTATTCTATTTTAATACTATATTATACCAATGGATTAATAAAATAAACATTAGACCAACCAGCCAGCATACATAAATAAGTGCTTTGGTAGAAAGGACTTTCACAAAATTGCTTATGCCATATTTGATCTTTTCTCATTTAAATAAATAAAACTAAAATAAATAAATTAATTTTAAGTTTAGACTGAGTACATTATTTCCTAAATCTGAAAACTGGAAAGCCTACTGCTAACCAGGCCACAATCTCCATGGAAATTGTTTGCCGATTTCCAGATTTTTTTTTCATGGAAAATATTTAGAAAATTGAACTTTTGGTTTATCTGAGGTGATTTAGTTGACTGAATAACTGCAGGCACAGATGTTTTATGGGTAGAATAGGAAACTAATGGAAAGAAATGGTTTACCTGTTTTGGATAATCTCTGCATCTACGTTACCTTCCAGCATCCTGCGTTATGGCCAACCTACATCTCCAACAAATTGATCACTGCACCTATGTGTCATGGTTCTGGAACAAAATATTTACCACCGGGAGGTGTTACTTACCCAAGTTCCCTTTATTAGATTGATACCTTCAACTAGAATGCCTTTCTTTCTTGTTTGTTCCTTTTTCAACTTCAAAAAGCATATGTTCAAGATTGAAATGTGGCTAGAGCGACCTGACATTGAAAGTTAAAGAAAATAAAGATCATTATTTTACGCTTGCTAAGACACTTAGAAAATGCTCATTGAACTTGACAATGAATCTTGAGTTGAAATGAGATGCTCCAAAACTAAAAAGTAATTTGTGGTTTCCCCCCTCTTTGCAAAACCTTTAATTTTTTTCTGTAAACACAAAGTCTTTACAATTTTAAGAAACTTTTTATTTTTGTTGTGTAACAGCAGATTAAATCAAAGAGGGGGAGGAGGTGAAGTTTCAGTGTGTTTTTTTCTATGGCTCTTGGCAAGGAGGGTACTGAAAACAAAATATACCGAGATCCACGAAGCGGACAACTTGAATAAAATAAGAATGCCTTGTGAAAAATCAAAGAAATTGCTATGGTCACTGTGTAACAGGCTTCAACTTTTCTTTTGCAGGCTAGTCTCTCTTGTAAAAAGGTTGTGGTTGACTCTTGAGGAACTCCTACAATTCTATCCAAATGGAAGTATCAACCCTGTAATGCCTCAAGTGGATTTGAAATAAAGCAGGGTGACAAAGCTGGACTGCACAGAGAGTGTGCAAACTGTTCTCAATGGTATTATTTGTTTAACCAGCATTTTATGATGTTCAATTGGCCAGGTATTAGCAGATTCAGGGCGAGGACTGCTGATGGTCTTAGAAAAAGGTGAGAAAGGTGACAAATTTTAAAACAAAGGTGACTAAAAAGTGACAAAAAAGTAACTAAAAGGTGACTAAAAGTAATTTGTTAAGAATTCAAAAAGAAGAAAACGGTTATCCTTTTTTCTGACTTTCACCAAAATAGCCTCTACATACCATTTTAAAAGACTTAGATTCTAACAATGAATATGATAGGGCTGGAAGTAATAAAATACACTTTTTAGGACATATTTTTAAAAAAACTTTCAGTGTAAACTCTATGTTATGTTCAAAGATTTTTCTTTAAAATCAATTAAATTAACACCTGAAATTATGAAGTAAAGATAATGACAATGTATTTAATATTTTTTTTTTTTTTTTTTTCATATTTTTAATAGCTTATTGCAAAATTATCGGCATTCTTTTTCTTGTTTCTTTGTAAATACAAAGCATAAATGTTCGCTAAAAAGTATTGACAATACAGAATGAGTGAGAAAACAAAATTTGAAAAATCAGAAACTTTAATTGAAGCAAAATGATAACTTACAAGGTGAAAATAAAATAACATTGAAGTATAAAACTGAAGATATTATTTCATATGAATAAAAGTGTTTTGGGGGGGGGGGGGGAGGTTCTGAAAATATACAGCGGCACATGTCCAATACTGAAGAGAGAAAAACTTTTATATCATATTTTAAGTCTTGTGAGTCTGTGAGTCTGTGAAAATGGTTTTTTTTTTCTTTTTAATTTTACCAAATCCTTACATACATCAGCAAAATTGCATGTTAAACTTGTAAAAAATTTCTTTTCAATGCATTAGTAATTTATTTTTGCTATGAGAGCTACAAAAAGTAATTTTAAATGAAGTTATTAAAAAATCATAATAACTAATGTTATTACAAAAGTTTAAAAAAATGTAAAATATTTACAGGATACAGAAAAATTGAAACCTTACACATGACAAGCAATAATAGTTTTAAAAATTTAACTCAAACATTAGAGAATTTTAAAATTCAAAAAAAAAAAAAAAAAAAATTGCAAAATTTTCTGCAGAGCGAAACATAAATAAATCTCCAACAGAAAATATTAATTTATTTCATTAAAAAGCGATTTCCAATGCTGGCGGTTCATTTCTGAATTTCTACCAGTTGTGGAAGGCAAAGCAATGGTTCGTCAACTCATATGTCACAACGAGCAAGATTGCTTAGCAACGATTTTATTGAAATTTTGAAACTTGACATTATTTTTTTAACTGAGAGAGCTATAAAGTATAGTAATAAAAATAGTATGCAGATTTGTGTAAATGCAGATTTGTAACGTGGAGAGAGAGCACACATTAGAGGTCAAGACATTGCAAAACTGGTGCCCTTAAACCTACCTCTAACATTGTGAACATATTTGATACTCAGTACTATCAGAAACTGAAATATATTATTCGGGATCATCAGTGAATCTTAAATAATGAAATTATCTTAGCAGGAGTCAAAATTGTGCATTTCAAATATAACGTTTACAAAAAAGTTTTACATAATGAAAACCAATAAGAATCTCCAAAGTTAGAAAATAATAACTTGAAATAAACGTAATAATATCACATAGACTATCAATATTTGTAAAAAAAAAAACAAAAAAAACACACCAATATTAAATGTAAAAAGCACATAGTAATAAATCACTTCTGAAAATGAGAAAAAAATATCTGTAAATTAAAAGAAAAAAAGATGTTTCCCAAATAACTTCTTTCTTCCTGATATTTTCTTTTTTGCATTACATTTTTTCTGCAAATTAAAGGGTATTTTTCCAATTATGCCTTACACACATGCTTCAAGGTCAAAGAGACTGCGGTATGGCATAGAAAAAGCATTTGTTAGAACATGAAACTAAATTTGAAAAGAGGTGAAATCAGCAGCCAGTTTTTTCTTTGGGGAAGGTTAGGGGTAGAGCAGAAAAGAGATAAGAACATAACAGTAAAGATAAGAACTTTTACCCTGTTTTTCTCCCATCTCTATGCAAATCACCAACAGAATTTTGTTTCAAGAACAAAAAAAAAAAAAAAGAAACCCTGCCAAATATCCTTGGAACAGGTGCACCTGTTTTTTTTGTTTCCTCTTGAAACTTTTAAACAGTTTCTTCTGAAAGGTTTTGTTTTGTGTATGAGCCACAGTTGAAACACTTTTTTTAATGGTTGAATGACAGATTTTTGCTTTTTTTTTCTTCAAAATTCCATTTATTTTCAGGTAAGAAAAACAATATTCATACTTTCAAAAATTTTATGAATCAAAAAGGGATTTTTCTAAAACACATTTCAAGAAAGGTTTAAAAAGGTGATAAAAAGTGACCAAAATTTCAAAAAGTGACTAAAGGTGAGAAAGGTGACTGAGTCCTCGCCCTGCAGATTCGATATCCTTTTCCCCTCTCTCCAAAAGCTTCGCCATCAAATGTTTGCCCAACTGTTAGATTTAAATAGCCCTTATCCTCTTTTGATGATGTCCGTAATATAATCACCTTCCACCATTAGAAACCATACTCTCACGGCATGACTTAACTTTTAATCAATTATCTCTTCCTCCAGCAGTTTTTGTCGTTGATCACAGTATAATAGGTGAACTTCCAACCTCCCTGTTCAGTGTCATATTCTGCCGTAATCACAAGTGTCCACTTTTCATTTTGGCAACCCATACCCAACTTTATTTGGTAAGCTCAAATCATTAAATCGTTTTTTACTATGGTTGACACTCAACTGAAAGTAATATATTATTAAAATGAAAAATTATTTAAAAAAAAACAACAAATACTGAAAATAAATCACGTTGATGATCAAAATATGTTACCGGTTGGAAAGAAAGAGAGAAAAATCATACAGTAAACACTTTAATGTCTAATTTCTTTTCTATACATATAATAAATCTTGTTTTTAATAACATTACAATTTCAAAGTTATTTAACAGACAGCTCACTTTTTATTTCCAGATTCACTGGGTAATGGTATTTCTTGTACAGCAGCCGATTCAGCACGGTATGCAGGAAACTGTTCCCAAGGTCCAACAAGGTCAAACTTTCGAAATTCTTGGGCAAGTTCAAGGGGTTCTACAACTACTCTTTTGACTTCATCATCATACCGTACTTCTACATACCCACTTAGAGGAAAATCTTTCCTGAAAGGATGCCCTTCAAATCCATAATCAGTCAAAATGCGTCTGAGATCAGGATGATTGTTAAAATACACACCAAACATGTCCCATATTTCCCTTTCATACCAGTCAGCAGCTTTATAAACTTCACAAGCAGAATCAATGGGTGTCAATTCATCTGTATAAGTTTTCACTCTTATTCTGGCATTGTATCGGAGACTTAAAAGATTGTAAACAATTTCAAAGCGGTATTCCCTGGTAGGTACATCTACTCCAGCTATATCAACTAGAGATTCGAATTGGGCAAGGTGATGATCCTTGAGGAAAGTTAAGACGGGTAAAACACCATCAGGAGATATCATTACTTCCAATTCGTCTCCATGGCACAACTGTACTTTTTGAACGTACTTCGGCAGACATTCAGCGACAAACAAACCGTATTCACTAAGTTGATTGGTTTTTAATTCATCAGGTTTTCGAATTGTAGGCTTGAATTCTGCTTTGTTAATTTCGCTCGAGAGAAAATACTTAGAAGTGCAAAAACTTTTTTTCTGATTAACTAAAAAAGTTCTAAGAACGCACACTGGGCGAATATTTCGTACAATAGATGAAAACATTTTCTTTATTTGTCGTACAAATATTAGTAGATCTTTTTGCAAATTATTTTTAACTGAGTGAACTTTTGCGAAATATCAAAACAACCAACTACGCAAGAAGTTGAAGTTGATCTTGAAATTAGTCAAATATTTGTACAATTTTAAAAAAAAATGAAAGTTAAAAATAGGAAAATATGCAGATATAACAGAATGTCCTAATTTTTATTCATAACAAATCAAATTCTGAAAGTAGCAGCTAAATTATTAGTACTTTTTGCTCTGAGATCGTTTGAAAAGAAAATTAGGTTATAGAAGTTGGCAGTATTCATGAATGTTTACGGAATTGTCTTCTTGTCATGTGCATCATGTGCAAATTGGTCGTGAGGGGGTTATGTATCATGTTACAATAAATATATTTGTGTGAAAAATGACTGAATTTCTGTACAGAGAATTTTGTAATCACGTTTATTTAGGACAATGGGAGCTTGCCAGAGCTTGTGCTTTCACTATTTTTTCAAGTAATGATGAAAATGCCGAAAAACAATTGTTGTCTACTCTTAAAAATCTTACTAAGAATCCATACTTAGCTAGGTATGAGTAACTTATTAAACATATTCCAAGGAAAATTTTATGTTTTTGTGAAATCTATTGAATAAAGATAATACGTTTGCTACTTATAAACAAATAGTTAAAGTGACACGAATGTTAGTGATTTCATTGGTAATTTAAAGTCTGGAAGTGGAATGAATGTTTACTATCTTTCCGACTATTCATTCTGTAAAAAACACTATATTTATTTAAAGATTAGTGGAACATTTAAAATTTTCGCCTGCAGGCACCCCTAAGGAAATCCTAGCTATTGTTTTGATAATGAACAAAACTTTCATTAAAAGAATTCTGGTGTGTATGGTTTTTCGCTGTCAGGATACTTGATTACTTATTATGAAATTTACTGCACAATTCAATCATTCATTGAAAAAGCTAACACACAAAGTCGAATTTGAAAATTTAAATTTATTCCATGTTCATTAAAATTTTAAGTAAAGGTATAAATTTGAGAGTATTTCACTGGAAAAAGTATCATTATGTTTTTTGAAACATATTAAAGTACTTAAAAAACTGCAGTGTGATATGTTTCAAGTTTTTTTTTTTTTTGAAAAGACAAACAGCTT
This sequence comes from Uloborus plumipes, assembly GCA_038373865.1. Lineage (NCBI taxonomy): Eukaryota > Metazoa > Arthropoda > Arachnida > Araneae > Uloboridae > Uloborus > Uloborus plumipes. Next base: position 54,556 of record JAXGGA010005641.1, read on the forward strand.
TATCCTTTCATAATTATTGCTTCTCCAGAACCGCTGAAGGCGTAGAATTGTCATGTAACTCAGAAGAAAAGTGGTGTTTTTGCTGTGACCCATTGCTGGAGTCGTCTGGGCAATTTTGAGTAACAGCGGTAGTCAAACAAAACAATAAATTTCCTCTTAAATGTTCCTAAAATTTTGCTAAAATGTTTCTAAAATTTCCCTAAAAATTTGAAAAAGTCTATTGGGAGCCCTGATAGCTCATTCTCAGCTAATAACATGATAAAGTTAAGAAAGGGAAACATTGTGTCAAAGCCTAGGGTAGGCAACCTGGGTCACCGTCTGAGGTGGCAAATGTTGGGGACCTGAGATTTTGTGACGTCAAAGTTAAAAATATGCTGTAGTTTATATTCAATGCCATAGTTCTTTTCTGTAAAGACTAAAGAAGGAATCATGAAAAGAATGCAATGGTTGTGTGCCGAACTTTTTCAAATAACCTATATATTTCAGGCCTGCATGGAGTACTTTGCCTTGCCCCAGCTATGTTAACTTCTTAACATGCCAGTTACTGTTGGACATAACTGAGGAAGTAAGTACTTATTTATTTATTTATACATTTGAGTTTATCCTAATTTCGTACATTTTATTGAAATTATATTTGCCTTGGTTTTTGGCAATAGTAAATAGTAATATATAGTAAGCAGGCACGTGCCGTGAACGAACGCCCAGGGTAGGCAGATGAGAAAATTTTTGGAATAATAATACATTTATTGAAGAAAAGCATATGCTGTTAACCGTAATAAAACAGTATAAATATGAATGATATTTACGTAGTCCCTAGTATAAACATATATAAAAGTATTTTCATCTGATTCTATTGAAAATCCATTCTTCTTTCTTTCATTGTGGTCAAAATATCTGTGACTTTCATAAAAATAGAAAGTGGGGTCTTGTTTCATTTTGTGAATTTTCTTTTTCTATGGATATCAAAACAAGAAAGAAAGGCTGTTAATTTGTCATTCTGTTCCTTTTGTTGCTCTTAGTTTTTCTTATGGCCGAAAATATTCACTCTAAACAAAATTGTGGCTGGTATATTCAAAATTAACTGCAACAACATTAGTTTCTGGAAACAGTTGGTTCAGTTCACTTTTCAAAAATAAAAGCAAGTACCTTTTTCAGACAATTTTCAAAAAAAACTTGTTCCCATAAATATTTACAAATCTGCAACCCGTCATATAATGTCAAAAAGTTTCGGTACTTTTTTTTCTAGACAGCTGAATGCATCCTTATCAACTCTAAAAGCAAATTTGTAAAATTGACTTCCATATAATAATGATATGAATTTTTCAATATTTTGTCGCTTTACTTCGTCAGTCTTTTTTTTCTTCAAAAAGTTAAAGAGAACAACTATCTTGAGGTTTCAACTTAAACATGGGAAACAATATGGTAAATGAAAAAACGAAATAATTGAAAATTACGGAAACATTTCATAGGAAACAAACAACCATATAAAAAACGAATCAAGATGCCAAAACCATTGAGAATTTTGCTAACGCTCACCGCCCTGCACATAACGTCCAAATTGCAGCGGAGAATCGAAGAGACCGGCAGAGAAAGAGTGTAGCTTTCGAGCTGATCTTTGTCGGCTATGCCAGATAGGCTGATTTTATTCTGCCTTCAAGGTCGCTTTGGCTAACGCGAAGAGGGGGAAAAGTGCGGCAAGGGGGTGTTTTGCCTGCTGAGAATTGCATAGACACGGAGGTCGAAAAGCAGCGTAGCGTCGATCGCTGCTTTTCAAGTGTACCCCAAAGGAAAAATTCTATTTTTTTTTCTTTTTTTTTCTATTATTGCTGTGTAAAACTGAAATATTTTTTTGCAATCAACGCATTAAATGTCATTGAATGAAGTGGTGAGGTTGGTCTGTTTTCTTCGTGGGTAGGCACTGCCTACCTTGCCTACCCAGACGGCACGTCCCTGATAGTAAGTTACCACCCCATAAGCCAGGGCAAAAACAAAACTACAAGCAATATACTAACCGCTTGTTAGGATACTTGGTGCTGTTTCCAAAGCTGCTACTGGCAACTAAAAAGGTGACTAAAACTACTATTTTTAAGTTAAGGTGACTTTTTGCTATCATTTTATGAAAACAAGCATTTTGCTAGTGATTGGAAACATCCTGAATGCATCTTTCTTGTACTTTTTATGCTGTCAGTTTTTTACTGTTGTCTTTTATTACTTGTTAGACACTAATGTAAAAGATGTTTTTCGGCATAGTGCGTTACATTTGTAACTCCAGAATTAAAATTCTTTTAGGATGAAATACGTTTTTACATAATATTAATTTGCATTAATTTGATTTTAAAAACTTTTTTCAGCCTGATGTTAACCTGTGGAAGAAGAATGCTGATTTTAATATTTTACTAGAAATATTTTTAAGGAGTCCTCCAAATATTTTACAGGTATCTTTTTGGATAAACCTTAAACTAGTTTGAGATTTTATTCATTATTAATTGTTAATAAAACTGCTCAAATTTTAATTTTCAACTTCTCCAGTCAATAAAAGTTAAAATACTAAATATTGTTCATGTTTACAATTTATGCAGTTCTCTTTATCTTAAAATTTGGTCATATGTTGTGACCCTGTGGCAGAAAGCTGGCGACATTGTCGCAGAATCAGGGAGAAGGTGTTCAGAAAGATTTTTGTTATCAGGAGAAAAAAAAAAGGGGCCAAGAAAAAAATTTATAAAACAGCCACCAGGGAAAAAACCTATGAATCTATAGTGTTAATTTTAACATTTTTATAAATATAAACACCTTGTGTTATTGTAGGAGGGTTGCATATATATTTATTACTGAAGAATACTCTAGTGTTGCAGAAAGAAATGGGTTCTAGAAAATTTGTTGCAGAAAGCTGGAAAAAATTCTGCCACAGGGCGTTGTGAGTACAAAGTGCAAAAACTGTACAGTATTACTCTGCATTAGCCGGCATGCCGGGAAAAAAGAGATTGACCAGCATGCCAGAAAATTCGAATTTTCCGACACGCTGGATAATTTGAGGTTCATTTTCCAACAAAATTCTCAGTTTAGTTCCAATCAAAAAGCAAACCACTTTGAGGAGAAAAAAGTAAATCTCGAAAGTAACTTCTTTTTCGAAATATTTGTTTGTTATTAATGATGGTCCTTAGTTAAGGATCTAGTTATATATATATATCTATATATATAAAAATGAATGTTGGTAAATGTGTATATATGTATATATGTGTGTTCCCTAAGATCTCAGAAACCACCCGGGAGATTTGCCTGAAATTTTCACCGTTTGTTCCTTTTGGTACTGGGAAGGTTTAGAGACCAGTTTCAACAAAATCCGATGAGTAGTTATTTTTTTATCTCAATTTTAGACCTGATTCTGTCTCTGTAATTTCAATTTAAAACGCCATTTTCGAAGGCTTTCATCAATCCAATCGAGTATTTAGTGTATCAACTCAACTCTCTGGCAGATAGTTGGAATTGCTTGCTACCGTAAATTTGGCGATCTTTTGAATCGCGCCAAGAGCCCTCAATAATGGAAGTTTTCCCAATAACTATCTCAAGTATAAAGGATAAAAAAGGTATTTGATTAACAGATTAATCTTTTTTTTTAATTTTCCCAATAACTATCTCAAGTATAAAGGATAAAAAAGGTATTTGATTAACAGATTAATTTTTTTTTAAACAAATGAGATTCAGTTTCATATTTCGGAACTCCTTTAGATTTGTAGAGTCTTAGATGTCATGCATTATTTTCCGGACGAACACTATTTTGTTCTTTATACATATTGCTGTTTTCAATCAAAGTATGTTACTATATTTTCTCGCCAAACATCCAATCAATAGTTCGATCCAAGGTATCCCAAATTAGCTACCAAATTGGCGACTTTTTAAATAGCGCCAAGAACCTTCAACAATTGAAATTTTCCAAGGCGCGTTGCTACGCAACTATTTTTGTTTTCGAGAGTAGAAAAAATTATTTGTGAATGATAAATATCTGCTTAAATATGTTTCCTTCTCAGACAAACATTATTGCATGACAGTATTCAAATGCTACCATATTTTTTAAGGTGTTTGCTTTTTCATGTCCGTAATATTTGTCATTAACCGCAATGTTAAAAATTATTAACGACGTACGGAATGGTGGGTATTGAGCACCAAATAGGTTATTAAAATTGTTTTCAGCCTTGCCAATAATATATTCGTACTTTCTCAAATTGTGCCACACGTGCAAAATTTATGGAACTCATTTCTTCGCATTAGATATGTTGTTACTTAATTTTCAAACGGTTGTGCTTCGTTATTATGTTTACTATAATAATGATGATATGGAAGAATTAAATTTATGTCCTGTATGTTAATAGCTCTTATTTTTTATTCGTAAGCAAATGCCCTTTCTATCCCATGTAACTATTGACATCTTAACTGGCATTCTAAAGTAATAAACTATTCGAAATGCCGCGTAAGAAAGCAAGCATAGGTAGATCTACTAGAAAAGCAACTCAAGTCTCTGCGAGCAGAGCTGATGAAACATTTGAAAAGAGAGAGGCACGTCTTGAAACTAAGCGTATGCGAACTTCTACTGCAAGAGCTACTGAAACATCTGAAGAGAGAGACGCAAGGCTTGAAGACATGCGAATGCGAGCCTCTACTTCAAGAGCCACTGAAACATCTGAAGAGAGAGACGCAAGACTTGAAGACATGCGAATGCGAGCCTCTACTTCAAGAGCCACTGAAACATCTGAAGAGAGAGACGCAAGGCTTGAAGACATGCGAATGCGAGCTTCTACTTCAAGAGCCACTGAAACAGATGAAGAGAGAGACGCAAGACTTGAAGACCTGAGAATGCGAGCCTCTACTTCAAGAGTTATTGAAACGTCCGAAGAGAGAGAAGCAAGACTTGAAGACAAGCGAATGCGAGCTTCTACTTCAAAAGTCACCGAAACAGCTGAAGAGAGAAACGCAAGGCTTGAAGACCTGAGAATGCGAGTTTCTACTTCAAGAGCTGCTGCATCACCAGCAGAACTGTACTCACGACGTGAAACTGAACGCTCACGGCAGACGCGATCAAGAACGAGAAAAGATCTCAACAAAGCGGCATCCAATTATGAAAATGACTTTGATTATAAAATGCATAGCGATGTTGTTATTGGCTCAATGTCCACACAGTGCATGCATTGTAACGCTTTGAAATTTCCAAACGAAGCTCCTGGCATGTGTTGCTCCAACGGCAAAGTAAATTTGCCACCTCTTGCTGAACCACCAGAACCACTTTTAACCTACGCGACTGGTATTACACGAGAGTCCAAACACTTTCTGCAACACATTCGGAAGTACAACTCAAGCTTTCAAATGACGTCATTTGGAGCAACAAATATTGTCAGATATAATCATTTTGTACCCACATTCAAGGTACAGGGACAAGTGTATCATCAGATCGGTTCTCTTCTTCCAGTACCAGAGGAGAGTCCGAAATTCTTACAAATTTATTTCATGGACAATGTGGAGACTGAAATTGATCAACGCTGTGCATTAAGTGTAGCAACAGATCGCAATATCATTGCTGATTTGCGATCATTATTCCATGAGCACAACCGCTTGATCAGAGACTTCAAATCCGCATTGGATGATGCACCATCTGACAACTTCAAAGTCATTATTAGAGCAGACAAAGCGCCGCCCAACGAGCATGAAAGACGGTTTAATGCTCCAATGGCACCTGAAGTGGCAGCTGTAATTGTCGGAACGGAGATTTCACGCCGAGATATTGTTATTTGCAAGCGAGATCAAACGAAGCAGCGAGTCTCTGAAACGCACCGATCGTACGATGCACTTCAATATCCGATATTGTTTCCGCGAGGAGAAGACGGATACCACTTTGAAGTGTATCAAACCAGTCCCACTACAGGTGCTACCACAACGAAAAAAGTTAGTTGCATGGATTTTTATGCATACCGCATCATGATTCGTGCCCAGCAATCAAATCATCTCCTGAAATGCCGTCAACTTTTTCAACAATTCATCGTTGATATGTACGCTAAAGTTGAAAGTGAACGACTGGACTACATTCGCTTCAACCAATCGAAGCTTCGAGCCGAAGAATATATTCATTTGCGAGATACAATCGCGAATGAAAAAAATGTTGCTGATATTGGACAACCTGTTATACTTCCGGCAACGTATACTGGAAGTCCAAGACACATGCACGAATATGCTCAGGATGCTCTGACATATGTTCGCAAATATGGACGCCCAGATCTGTTCGTAACGTTCACATGCAACCCGTCTTGGGAGGAGATCAAGGACTTGCTTCTGCCTGGCCAGCAACCGTGTCATCGACATGATATCATTGCGAGAGTATTCAAGCAAAAATTGATCCGATTTATGAATCTCATCACAAAAAATCATATATACGGAGAAACTCGCTGCTGGATGTATTCGGTTGAGTGGCAGAAGAGAGGCTTGCCACATGCGCATGTCTTGGTTTGGTTGGTTGAAAAAATTGTGCCAACTCAAATCGACGATTTTATTAGTGCTGAACTACCAAACCCAGAAGAAGATCCTGAGCTATTTGAAATCGTCAAGAAGAATATGATCCATGGGCCATGTGGGCTACACAACCCGCATTCGCCATGCATGAAAGACGGCATCTGTACAAAGAATTATCCACGTCAGCTATTGAAAGAAACACAAACTGGTGGCGATGGTTATCCGCTGTACAGACGACGAAAACCAGGTGACGGAGGATATATAACAACTATCAAAGTAAATAAGGTTGAGACTGAAATTGATAACAGATGGATTGTGCCTTACTCCCCTCTGCTTTCAAAAGCATTCAATGCGCACATCAACCTAGAATCCTGCAATTCAGTGAAGTCAATTAAATACATATGTAAATACGTGAATAAAGGTAGTGATATGGCAGTTTTCGGCCTTGCAAATCCAAATGCACCAGTCAATGAAGTTGACCAATTTCAAATGGGACGTTACATCAGCAGCAACGAAGCTGTTTGGAGAATTCTCGGTTTCGACATTCATGAAAGGTTTCCTGCTGTTATGCATCTCAGTGTTCACTTAGAAAACGGCCAACGAGTCTATTTTACGAAAGAGAATGCCGTCCAGAGGGCAATAGATCCACCAAATACAACATTGACAGCTTTTTTCAAACTGTGTTCAACTGACGAATTCGCTAAAACATTGCTTTATCACGAAGTCCCGCAGTATTACACTTGGAACCAATCAACTAAAACGTTTTGTAGAAGAAAACGAGGCTCCAGACATACTTCGGTGCCAGGAATATTTTGTACTGACACGTTGGGCCGAGTGTACACCGTTCATCCGAATCAAGGTGAATGTTACTATTTAAGAATGTTGCTCCACGTAATCAGAGGACCAACATCGTTTCAAGCAATCAAAACTATCGACGGTCAAGAACACCTAACATACAGAGAAGTTTGTTTGAAACTTGGGATGCTTGAAAATGATCACCATTGGGACGATGCGTTGGCAGAAGCTTCTGAGACAAGGCGTGCGTACCAAATTCGAAATCTCTTTGCAATTATCTTGACCACCTGTGCCCCTTCTGATCCGAAAGATCTGTGGAATAAACACAAAGAGAGTATGAGTGAAGATATACTGCTTCTAGCGCGAAGAGCCAACCCCAGCCTGGGTATTCAGTATACGGAAGACATTTTCAATGAAGCACTTATATCACTTGAAGATATGTGCGTGTCCATTAGCAAGAAACACCTAAACCAACTTGGACTTATTTCACCAAGACGTACCAGAACCGATGTTATGGATATTGACGTATTGCGAGAAAAGCAGTACGACGTTAATGCCTTAAAAATTTATGTAGAGACCCAAAAGAAGCTTCTGACAAATGATCAGCGACTCGCGTACCTCTCAATTATGGAGCATGTGCAAAATGGAAACGGTGGACTTCTCTTTCTTGATGCACCAGGAGGAACAGGGAAGACATTTTTACTCAATTTGATACTCGCTGAGATCCGAATGAAGAATGATATTGCTCTGGCTTTGGCGTCTTCAGGGATTGCTGCAACTCTTCTCGACGGAGGTCGAACGGCGCATTCGGCCCTTAAGCTGCCGTTGAATTTAAATTTAGCTGAACATCCCCTTTGCAATATTGGGAAAACATCTGGAATGGCAACTGTGCTGAAAACGTGCAAACTTATCATCTGGGATGAATGCACCATGGCGCATAAAAAAGGACTTGAGGCTCTTGACCGTACATTGCGAGATTTCCGAAACAATCAGCGTCCGATGGGTGGAACTGTGATACTTCTCGCCGGCGATTTCCGTCAAACTTTACCCGTTATGCCAAAAGCAACACCAGCAGACGAACTGGCGGCATGCCTAAAAAATTCAGCTCTCTGGAGACACGTGAAGAAAATCACACTGTCGACCAATATGCGTGTCCATTTACTTAAAGATGATTTTGCAGCAACATTTGCGAAACAACTTTTGGCCATGGGCGATGGCAAACTTCCGGTAGATCCTACAACACATGAGATATCTTTCCCGCTCAACTTCTGTCAACTTCAATCATCAATAGAAGATCTTGAGAAGAACGTCTTCCCGAACATTGTAAACAATTTCAGGAATCACGATTGGCTTTGCGAACGCGCAATCTTAGCGCCAAAGAATGATGACGTCAATCGAATCAATAGTATTATTCTGTTGAAAATTCCTGGTGCAGTTACAGAGTACAAATCCATCGATACAGTCATCGAAGAGGATCAAGCTGTAAATTATCCAGTGGAATTTCTCAACTCCTTAGAACCTCCTGGAGTTCCACCGCACAAACTCAAACTGAAAATTGGTTCACCGATATTGCTCCTACGGAATCTCAACACACCAAAGTTGTGCAACGGGACCAGGCTTTCCGTAAAAAAACTGATGCCAAACGTGATTGAAGCAACGATAATCAATGGAAAATGTAAGGGAGAAGATGTGCTGATTCCGCGCATTCCTATGGTTCCTACTGATTTGCCCTTCACCTTCAAAAGACTGCAATTTCCTGTGCGCCTAGCTTTCGCGATGACTATCAACAAAGCTCAAGGGCAGTCGTTGAGCGTTGCCGGGATACATTTGGAAAAGCCATGTTTTTCACATGGTCAGCTGTACGTGGCTTGCTCCAGGGTAGGAACTCCAAAAACTCTGCACATCTATACGCCAAATCAAAAAACCAAAAATATTGTCTATCCACTTGCATTAATCTAAGTGTAAAAAATAGAGTGAAGTATTTTAAACATGATTCATTTTCATAATTTACTGAAAATATGTAAATTTCTCTTTAGTATTCTTCAACTTGCTGTTTTTTTCTTTCTTCTTTTTTTTTTTTAATTTAAGGGAGCAATTGTTGCTCTACTTTTTTAGATTGATCAGTGCATTTTTACGACGTAATTGTTCATATGTAAATTTTTCTTTATTATTGTTCACCGCGCTTTTTTTTTTTTTGAAACTAAGGGAGCAATTCTGTACCTCAGAACCAGACTAACGTAAGTCCATTTTCGTCATTTTTCAGTAGAGGGGAAAAACGATGTATTCGACAATCGTTTTTCCCCTCTACCGAAAAATGACGAAAATGGACTTACGTTAGTCTGGTTCTGAGGTACAGAATTGACGGTCTACTTTTTTGGATTAATCAGTGCATTTTTACAACGTAATTGCATATATGTAAATTTCTCTTTATTATTCTTCAACGTGCTGTTGTTGTTTTTTTTTTTTTTTTTTTTTTTTTTTTTTTATTTAAGGGAGCAATTGTTGCTCTAATTTTTTGGATTGATCAGTGCATTTTTACGACGTAATTGTTCATATGTAAATTTTCCTTTATTGTTCACCGTGCTTTTTTTTTTTTTAATTAAGGGAGAAATTGACTGTCTACTTTTTTTGGATTGATCAGTGCTTTTTTACAACGTAATATAAATTTTTCTTTATTATTGTTCACCGTGCTTTTTTTTTTTTTTTTTAATTTAAGGGAGCAATTGATGCTCTACTTTTTTTGGATCGATCAGTGCGTTCTCACGACGTAATTCTACATATGTAAATTTTTCTTTATTATTGTTCACCGTGCTTTTTTTTTCTAATTTAAGGGAGCAATTGACGGTCTACTTTTTTGGATTAATCAGTGCATTTTTACCACGTAATTGCATATATGTAAATTTCTCTTTATTATTCTTCAACGTGCTGGTTTTTTTTTTTTTTTTAATTTAAGGGAGCAATTGTTGCTCTAATTTTTGGATTGATCAGTGCATTTTTACGACGTAATTATTCATATGTAAATTTTCCTTTATTGTTCACCGTGCTTTTTTTTTAATTAAGGGAGAAATTGACTGTCTACTTTTTTTTTGGATTGATTAGTGCATTTTTACAACGCAATATAAATGTTTCTTTATTATTGTTCACCGTGCTTTTTTTTTTTTTTTTTTAATTTAAGGGAGCAATTGATGCTCTATTTTTTTTTTTTTGAATCGATCAGTGCGTTCTCACGACGTAATTGTACATATGTAAATTTTTCTTTATTATTGTTCACCGTGCTTTTTTTTTTTCTAATTTAAGGGAGCAATTGACGGTCTACTTTTTTGGATTGATCAGTGAATTTTTACGACGTAATTGTTCATATGTAAAATTTTCTTTATTATTTTCACCGTGCTTTTTTTTTTTTAATTTAAAGGAGCAATTGATGGTCTACGTTTTTGGACTGATCAGTGCATTTTTACAACGTGATTGTACATATGTAAACATTTCTTTATTGTGCATTTTTACGACGTAATTGTACATATGTAAATTTTTCTTTAGAATTGTTCACCGTGCTTTTTTTTTTTTTTTTTTTTTGAAGTTAAGGGATCAATTGATGCTCTACTTTTTTGGATCGATCAGTGCGTTCTCACGACGTAATTGTACATATGTAAACTTTTCTTTATTATTGTTCACCGTGCTTTTTTTTAATTGAAGGGAGCAATTGACGGTCTACTTTTTTGGATTGATCAGTGCATTTTTACAACGTAATTGTATACACGTAAATTTTTCTTTATAATTGTTCACCGTGCTTTTTGTTCTAATTTAAGGGAGCAATTGACGGGCTACTTTTTGGATTGATCAGTGCATTTTTGCAACTTATTTGTACATATGTAAATTTTCCTTTATTATTGTTCACCGTGCTTTTTTTTTCTAATTTAAGGGAGCAATTGACGATCTACTTTTTTGGATTGATCAGTGCATTTTTACGACGTAATTGTACATATGTAAATCTTTCTTTATTATTGTTCACCGTGCTTTTTTTTTTGAATTTAAGGGAGCAATTGACGGTCTACTTTTTTGCATTGATCAGTGCATTTTTGCAACTTATTTGTATATATGTAAATTTTTCTTTATTATTGTTCACCGTGCTTTTTTTTTCTAATTTAAGGGAGTAATTGACGGTCTACTTTTTTGGATTGATCAGTGCATTTTTACAACGTAATATAAATTTTTCTTTATTATTGTTCACCGTGCTTTTTTTTTTTTTTTTTTTAATGTAAGGGAGCAATTGATGCTCTACTTTTTTTGGATCGATCAGTGCGTTCTCACGACGTAATTGTACATACGTAAATTTTTCTTTATTATTGTTCACCGTGCCTTTTTTTTCTAATTTAAGGGAGCAATTGACGGTCTACTTTTTTGGACTGATCAGTGCATTTTTACAACGTAATTGTACATATGTAAACTTTTCTTTATTATTGTTCACCGTGCTTTTTTTTCTAATTTAAGGGAACAATTGACGGTCTACTTTTTTGTATTGATCAGTGCATTTTTACAACGTAATTCTATATATGTAAATTTTTCTTTATAATTGTTCACCGTGCTTTTTTTTCTAATTTAAGGGAGCAATTGATGCTCTACTTTTTTGGATTGATCAGCGCATTTTTACAACGTTAATTCTATATATGTAAATTTTTCTTTATAATTGTTCACCGTGCTTTTTGTTCTAATTTAAGGGAGCAATTGACGGTCTACTTTTTTGGATTGATCAGTGCATTTTTACGACGTAATTGTACATATGTAAATTTTTCTTTATTATTGTTCACCGTGCCTTTTTTTTTTTTTTGAGTTTAAGGAAGCAATTGACGGTCTACTTTTTTGGATTGATCAGTGCATTTTTACTACGTAATTGCACATGTGTAACTTTTTCTTTTTAATTGTTCACCGTGCTTTTTTCTAATTTAAGGGAGCAATTGACGGTCTACTTTTTTGGATTGATCAGTGCATTTTTGCAACTTAATTGCACATATGTAAATTTTTCTTTATTATTGTTCACCGTGCTTTTTTTTTTTCTTTTTAAATTTAAGGGAGCATTTGATGGTCTACTTTTTCTGATTGAGCAGTGCATTCTTACAACGTAATTGTATATACGTCAATGTTTCTTTATAATTGTTCACCGTGCTTTTTTTTTTCTAATATAAGGGAGCAATTGAGGGTCTACTTTTTTTGGCTGATCAGTGTATTTTTACAACGTAATTGTACACATGTAGATTTTTCTTTATTATTGTTCACCGTGCTTTTTTTTGTTTTTAATTTAAGGGAGCAATTGATGGTCTACTTTTTTGGATTGATCAGTGCATTTTTACAGCGTCAATTGTTCATATGTAAATTTTTCTTTTTTATTGTTCACCGTGTTTTTTTTTTTCTTTTTTTTTTAAATAAAAGGAGCAATTGATGGTCTACTTTTTTGGATTGATTAGTGCATTTTTACAACGTAATTGTGCATACGTAAATTTTTCTTCAATGTTGATCAGCGTGCTTTTTTTTTTCTTTTCTTTGAATTTAAAGGAACAACTGATGGTCTCCTTTTTTAAATATGTATATTTCTCCTTATTAATGTTCACCGTATTTTTTTTTCTCTCTTTTTTTTGAAGGAGCAATTGATGGTTTACTTTTTTGGAATATCCAGTTCATTTTTGGAACATAATTGTAAATGTGTAAATTTTTCATTGTTATTGTTCACCGTGATTTTTTTTTTTTTTTTGAATTTAGAAGAGCGATTGATGGTCTACCTTTGGATTGCCCAGTGCATTTTTGCAACGTAATTGTAAATGTGTACATTTCTCTTTATTTTTGTTCACCGTGCTTTTTTTATAACTTTAAAATAGCTATTTGTAGTCCAGTCACATGCTACTGTAAATATGTCAATTTCCTTTTATTACTATTCACTGTTCTCTCTCTCTCTCCTTTTTAATTAATTTAAAAGAGCTATTCACGGTCCAGTCACATTATACATTTTATGTGTCTCTACATTCTATTTTCAAAATGAAGATCTCTTTTTATGATTTGTGGAGAGCTTCTTCGTCTTGACGTGTAAATAAAACTCCTATCTAAAATCAATTTATGTGTAAAGTTTTTCATTGTTTAGTATTTTGTAATTTTTTAAAAATAATTGGTGGCCTATTTGTAGATTGTTCAGTGCGTAATTTCAACTTTGCTTGATTTAGAATTTTTAAAATCTTTCATGCCTATTTTCAACAACGCTTTATAGATTTTACATCCAACACACCATGTGGAGACGAAATATACATCTAGGCAGAACAACGTCTGCCGGGTTCTGCTAGTACATATATACATGCCAATTAAATAATGGATTTAAAAGCAATCATCGTCACAGCAATTCTTTCATAACTTGTTTAAAAAAAAATTTTTTAGTGCCTTTTAGAGAGGTAAGTTTATTTTTTATTTATTGAATAGGTGTAGTAAATTTTTTGTGCAACTGAAATATTTAAATTTTAGGACTACAAATGTTTGTTTAGTTTTAATATAATTTTTATAAAATAATTCATTGAGATTTTTATCGTCATAATAACGGAAATGGTATAGTTAATTAATGTTTGCAAAATTAAACTATTTAGAAGATGATATATATGTATATGTATATATAACATATATTTTTTTAAGTTGAACATATATTTATTATTATAGCAGTAAATCAAATTTTTTTTCTAACCTCGGTTTTTCTGGCATGCCGGAAAGGATCAGGTAATTGTTACTGAAAATCTGGTGACCCTTGAATTTTGCGGCATGCTGGCTAATGTGAGGTAATACCGTACTGCTTCATGAATGTATTTTGGAATTACAAAGATCACTTTTTTTCAAAACGCTGCTCGCAAAATTTATTTCTGAATGTAGGTAAATGTTTCCTTCATAAATGGTCGGGTTTTAGAAAAAATAATTTTGATAATATTTCATATAAATATTAAACAGTTTTCAAATTTATATATTTTCTTATTTTTAATTTTGACATTTTTTTACATTAATTTTGACTAAAAATAGGTGCATGACTTAAAAGTATATATCATTTTCTAGAAAATAGAAGCAGCAAAACAGTAGTTCTTAATATAGATTGTGATCAAAATGATTCTTGAAAAAGCCCTGGCTTTTTATCAAGCACTGAAAAAGAAAGGATTTCTGATTGAAAGCCCGGGTGGAATAGGCTTAAAAAAAAAAAAAAAAACTTTTTTTTCCAACTCTGGTTTAAATACAGTGTTAAAACTTCAACGATGTCTTAACAACCATTGTGAGTATCCTCCTTTACCCAGAAACTTTAGTTTGCCAAAGGTGGTCTAGTCCCAATCTTTTTAGATAATCATAACTCTACTGTTCTGTATTTGTTATTTATCACATTTAAATATTATAAATTTTATGCTTCAATACTAAACAATTCTTATAGTGATTATTTTTTCGCTCACTTTTTTAGGAGTTCTCTGGCCTTTATTCAAGAATTTTATCATTGGAACAAGCTAATTCTGACTATCAAGACTCTGCTACACTTGAACTTTCAAATGAAGCCATACAATCCCTTACTGAAGCTTTTGTAGAAAATCCAGTAGCTGTGTCTTTGCTTATTAATAAATTTTGTTCAAATACAGAAACATATGGTTCAACCACGTGCTCAGAGCTGATACGTGTGCATCATCATTATCTTTTATCCTTACTGAAATCTACCATTTTCAATAAGAGTAATAACAAACACAAGTTTAGTGATGTGATATCCAGAATTTATTTTTTATTAAGTGCAATGCCAAGCTGTTATCTGGGGAAACAGTCTGAAAATGTAGTAGATGAAATACTAACAACATCACATCAGCTGTGTAATGATAAAGTTCTAGAACTGGAAAAACTATATACATCTTTATTAAGTCATAGTTCTCCTGTATTATTAAGAAAATTTTGTGACTTTGAAGTTGAAGAATTTTTTGGAAATGGTAATTCACTAACGGATGACCCAGAAAAAGTTTTTAAATTCATGATGCTTGATCATGTAAATTTGAATCACCAAACGGCATATCTGTGTAGTATGAAATCAGAGACTCATTTTCTGCTTCTTCTTTTGGTAAGAAATATTTCAGTGTGATTGCTTCCAATATTAAATTATTTCTTTTATATGTTTCATAGCTTCAGCCTTTGATCACTTTTGTGTGATTTACTTTATTGATTTGAGGACAGTTCCATTTTGAAAAAATAGCATCGATTGCTGCTCAAAACAGCCTCCAAATATGTTAGATCCTTGTTTCATTGTTTGAATTTTATAAAGAAAATGGACCCTATTTCTATAAAATAGATTAAATTTTGAAGATTTTCAGAAAGAATTTTTATATTAGGGTTTTTTGGCTTCGTATCGGACGTATATTACTCAGTATTTATTGCAGCTATATTTTGAAGGTTATACGTTTGTTTTTGCTTTGCGTAACCACCACTGAATAAAAATATGCCAATAATGAAGCATGGAGATAATAAAGGGCAATTCTATGGCAACAGACGTATCACTTTTTCACATATATACCTGATATACATTTGTTAAGGAAAAAATATTATTTTGAAAATATTTTTCTGGTAATTTTCAATATTTTACTTGCAACACATATTATTTATGACCATGTTCTTTATAAAGTTCGTAAAATGTAACAAGGATTTTCTTGCCTTTGTAAGCTATTTTGTGAAAAATTGATACGTCTGTTGCCATAGAATTGCCCTTTATTATCTCCATGCTTCATTATTGACATATTTTTATTCAGTGGTGGTTACGCAAAGCAAAAACAAACGTATAACCTTCAAAATATAGCTGCAATAAATACTGAGAAATATTTAATATTTTAATCATTTAATTCAATTCATGTTGCTTTACTTAAGATTCAGAATCATATCTGTTCATTATTATTTTTTTTAACTGTTAAAATTTTCTATGTGTGAAATGTTGTTAAGAAGAAAATGTTGCTTATTCCAGATGATAAATCATTTAAAAAGTATGAGTTTCCCCTGACCTATAGCTTACATTCTTATGATTTTAAATTTTGTGAACATGTACAATATTTTTGTAAATTAAGACTCCAACTAACTATTCAAAAAACTTGAAACATAGAAAATTGAATGACATATTAAATGGTTGCACTCTTTTCCTGAATTTATGGAAATCTTTTGTTTCAGGAATGCTGCATCCAAAGCATTCTTCTTGGAAATTTTCATGATGTTCTGAATGTTATGAAAGATCCTCTGTTGAATCGACTGAAAAATCTTATTCTTATTTTGTCATGGGAAAGATGCTGTGATAATGTTTCAGCCATGAATGTCATCAAAGCTGTTAAAACGTGGGATGAGGTTTGGTTTCCCCCTATCCTAGACATCCAAACATTAAATAATATTCCTACAGTGATTTGTATTTCAGCATTTAAGTAAAATTTGAACTTTTTTTTTTTGTAGGTATCAAGTGATTCGACTCTCACTGAAATCTGTAAAAAGCTTAAGTTAAATGTGAACTTAGCAGAAATTTGTATTGGTTGTTATAGGTAAATTGTAGCTATTTTTATATGTAGTTAGTTGTAATTGTTTATGTATTTTATTATTTCATTAATGTTGAATGTTGCTTTTCATATATTAATATATTTTCAGAGAAATTTTGTTAGAAACTGATCCTTTTGAAATTCAAAGCAAAACGAGGCAAATTCTCTCTCAGCTGCAAACTCATTCAGTTTTAAAAGTCATTCATTCAGCTTTTGGCATAAAAAATGTTTCACCTGAAAAAGTTATGGAAATTTTGAAATTTTCTCAAAGTATGTATAACCTTTTGTCTATAACACGTTTTCATACATTATATGTGGTGTGAATGCTATATAGCACTGACTGCACTTAGTTTTGAAAGAATTGATTTTCAGAAATGTGCATTAGGTTAGAGGGAAAATGAAAAACAAAATAGAAAAAGTGAAATAGCTATTACGAGTTTAAAGCCTGTAATTTTTTTTTTTTTTTTGCCAACTGAAAGCAGTTATTGATGCAACTTGAACATTTCAGCGAGATTTTTAATAGAATTAATAAACAGAATCCTTCCCAAAGAGATAAAAATAATTTAACTACACCATTTTTTTTCTTCAAATTTCTTTCTTTAAAACAAAAAGCAGCATTTTAAAACTTTCTTTAAAAATGTGACACACATACGCACAAAGCATATTTAAATGAAATCGCTTTGGTTTGCTATGGGAGTAATATTTTAGTCGATGGTCACTGTAAAATATACATAAAACTCATAAGTTTTGAAATCAACGGCATGTAATATCACGATTTGTTCATTAAGTTATTTTGATAGAAAAAAATGATTATTCTGCTTCATTAACTGCTGGTTTTAAATATTATAACAATATTTCTATGTAATTGTTACATCATTTTGGTGAAATTATATAAGGTTTAGTAGTTGATTAGAATAAAATGTTAAAAATGATATTTTATCACCACATTCGAAGTAAATTAGTATGTAAAAATTCTTTACTTTGCAGTAGATTGATTGGCTTTAAGGTCTCTTTAAAAGCATTTTAAAAAAACTTCATGAGAAATTTTTTTTGATGAAAAATTATATGATGAAGGAGCACTTATTACTTTTTTGGTGCCCTTCCCAAAAACTTTCTGTAGCCTTCCTTTTCATTGGTCAATATAAACCTTACAAATGTTACATATTCCTATAAATTATGCCTCCTTATAATGTGTTTTTACAGAAGTTATATTATAGGACGCTTGATCTCTATTAGAAATGTATTACGTGCCTTCAATCAATGAAATTTTGGTTAACTTAGGGAGGTGTTCAATATCCAGTGGTAGTCAACTTAGGATGTTCTGCTCTACATGTAAATGAGCCACGTAACTATTTTTAATCTTGGTTATCTCCAAGGCCTTTATTTTTACTTGTTTCTTAATTGATCAGAAACTAGCGTCAGAAAAGTATTGGATCATTCACATTAGGGATGGACTGGATAGTGATTTTGCCGGATATCAGACATCCGGTGGCTCATCACAAGCCGGATATCCTGCGGATATCGGGCAGTACAATTACATTGCATGTTCGCTTATTTTTATGTAATGCAGCTTCAAAACAATAAATCAAAGTTGTTTTTAGCATCATTTCTTTAAGAACATGTTAAAGACATTCAAATTAATTTTTAAAGTCTCTATTTTATTGTACAGAAGTAGCGCTACATATGAAATGAAGCACTAGCATATTGTGATTTCTTTCTAAATTATGTATTTTTATCAAAAGAGACAAAACTTTAAAAGATGGAATTTAATATTTCTGTTTGTACTCAAAGTTTAAACTTTTAATTATTCTTAGTTTAAATTTTAAAGCTTTTCTGTTTCAATATCATTTTAATAAGTTCCTACGTAAATGATACAGTTTTTAAATATTTCACCAATATTATATACACGATAATTGATTTACAAAGAAAGGGGGAAAAAAAGGAAAAAAAAAAAACTAAGCTCAGATAAATGTTTTTTTTTTTTTTCAAATTAATACATATTTGTTAGAATTTTATGAATTTAAACTTCATTACAAAGTAACACATTTTCTTATTTTTAATTTTGCAATAATATAAAGTAAAATTTTGCTTTGAAATTCTTTTTTTTAAGAATAATACGCATGTAATTTTTGTAACGTACAAGTTAAAGAAGAAAACATTAAAACAGGACCAGTGTGTTAAATAATCATAATAATAATAAACTTATACTCAAATAATCAATTAAAAATTTTATATAACTCCAAAAAACAAATGTACATATTTTCTGAAGATTCAAATCAGCAGCTTAAGTATATTTTTAAGAATTATGCTAAAGTTGTTCACTTGTTATAAAACAAACGTGTAAACTTACACTTAAATAATCAACTTGAAATTTTACTTTAGTTCCAAAAAATTAAGATACACATTCTTAAAAGTAGCAAATTATCATTTTAAATACATTAAGAGTCATGCTAAACACATTCACTCTTTTAAAAACAAATTAATAAACTAATTCTTAAACAATCACGTCGAAATTCAACTTCATTTTGAAAAAATAAAGATACATTCTTAGATGCAAATGTTATATTTATGGGTTATTCCAGCTAAAATAGTACAAATCATTGTCAAGTTAAGTTTATCAAATGAAGTAATTTTCGCCAACTAATCGTTGTTTTAAAAAATATTCTCTGTTTATTTGTGCATAATAAAGTGTAAATGGCTTGTATATATGAGTCATTCATTAAGGGTTTTGAATAGTTTAACCACTTTGTGTAACAGAGGAGACAAATGAGCAAGGCCGTAGCCAGCGGGGGGGGGGGGGGGAGGGGGGGGTCAGGGGGTCAGAACCCCCCCCGAAATTTTCAAACCTCAAAAGTTTTTAAAAAGTATTCAACTAAAAAAGAAGAAAAAAAAAAAGAAAATTTCAAGGTTTGATGGTCGGAGGTCCCCCCCCCCCCCCCCGAAGTTGTGACGGGTCTGAGGTTTTTGATGATATAAATAAAAATTAGAATAATAAAAATAAAAAAAAACCTTTGAATAAACTTGAATAGAGGTCATTCCATGTCAAGTGTACGAGGCGTCCCCACTCGACCCTCTCCGATTTTGATGAAATTTTTTTTGGATATATGTATAAGACTTGCATGAAACCATACCAAATTATAGCTCCATAAGCCTTATGGTTCAGCCAGTAAAAATTATTTTAGAAAGGCCTCTTTTTCGTGTCTTGAAAGAACTGTCCAAATTGTCAAGTTTGTGCTTTTATTGCTCGCGACCTAAGACGATTATCAGACTCAAATTTGGTGATTCTGATCACTGTTTAGGGTAGAATAGCCTACTTGTGTAACAGAAGCTCCATGCACTGTAGATTTTCTGCAATTTGCTGCCAAAGTTGGTAAAAAATCGTATTTTGGCAAATTTTGACCATACCTTATCAGCTTGTATCTGCTGAGAGAATGACTTTCTGAAGCTAATTCTTTCCTCGTTTGTAGCCTGATAGTTCGTCCGAAAGGTGTGCAAGTGGCATCTCGATAGCTCAAATAATTGCTGAATTATGCGAGTTGAAATTCCAGTCAAATTTCTTTTTTCTCAATTTTGTATCAATTTCAAAGGGCAATATCTCGCAAGGGTCATCTTAAATTTCAATTTTCTTTACATCATTAGAAAGAACACACTTTTCTTAACTAAAAAACGTTATTTTTATTTTTGAGACAAACCAGTTTCAAGGGGATATTGCAGATCAAAAATGTGTACGTCATTCAACGTGAAATCAAAGAAAAAAGACATAGACCTCAAAAGTTGATGTCAATTTGTTCTATTATTATTTGCAGGAGCTATTGTACTTATGTTCTGATATAAAAAAACCCTTTTTTAGATATTTTTGAACCTAAGTGTTTGAGTGCGCATTCATAAAAACTCAAGAAAAAGCAAAAAAAAAAGTTTCGTTTTTAACAAAAATAATTATCTTCTTATCGCTGCTATAAGAGCTTGAGTCTCTCTATGTGTTATTTTTAAGCTCTTGAAACAGAATTTCGGATGATATGTCACTTGGCAAGGTTATAGGTTATTAATGTTTCAAGGTCATAAAAAGCATTTTCCCATTTTTCATCATTTTTGTTTATGGGCAAATTGCAATCACAGGCTGAAAGACACATCCTCGGCAGTATAAAGAATGGATTTTCAATTACTACTTATCATATGTTCAATTACTATTGTTATCATTTATTTACACGGTGGAAATAATTGCAATATTCAACTTGATCGAAAACTTTCGTTATCGCTTTTTAGAAAAATAGCTCTGCAGTCCTATTATACATATTTTTTATCACGTACACACCATATTAACTGTTTAATTTATTATTTATCTCTTTTATTAATTATTTTTATTTTTTTTGAAAAAGGAAACAATGCTTTTTATGAATGTAAAATATTAATGACACCTTGCCAAGTGACATATTATCCAAAATTCTGTTTCAAGAGCTTAAAAATAATACATTGGAAAAGACTCAGGCTCTTATAGCAGCGATAAGAAGATAATTATTTCTGTTAAAAACGAAACTTTATTTTTTTCCATTTTTTGAGTTTTTACGGATGCGCACACAAAAACAAAAGTTCGAAAATATCTAAAAAAGGTTTTTTTTATCAGAACATAAAAACAATAGCTCCTGTAAATTTTAATAGAACAAATTGACATCAACTTTTGAGGTCAATGTCTTTTTTTCTTTAATTTCACGTTGAATGACGTACACATTTTTGATCTGCAATATCCCCTTGAAACTGGTTTGTCTCAAAAATAAAAATAACGTTTTTTAGTTAAGAAAAGTGTGTTCTTTCCAATGATGTAAAGAAAATTGAAATTCAAGATGACCCTTGCGAGATATTGCCCTTTGAAATTGAGACAAAATTGAGAAAAAAGAAATTTGACTGGAATTTCAACTCGCATAATTTAGAAAATTATTTGAGCTATCGAGATGCAACTTGCACACCTTTCGGACGAACTATCATGTTACAAACGAGGAAAGAATTAGCTTCAAAAAGTCATTCTCTCAGCAGATACAAGCTGATAACGTGTGGTCAAATTTGCCAAAATACGTT